>BPLQ01007167.1:4451-137305 GCA_021605075.1 Caerostris darwini | reverse complement strand
ATAAAATTGTGTATGTAATTATCATTATTATTTTTTGTAAAAAAATATTTATATTGAACTAATCTTAGGCACATCAAGGAATTCATGCAAATTCTTTAGTGGTACATTTAGTCAATCTAGAATTTAAAAAAATTTGGTGTAAAAATATTTTAAAGATAGAAATTTTAAAAAAAATTCTATTTCAGTAAAATAGGCCATTTTAAATTTTTATAGAAAATTTTCACCAATAATACTTTTACAATATTTGTAGAGGGTACTGAGCCCTCTTGGTAAAAATTTAAAGTTTCTATCTTTTATGTATGTATGTTTTTTACATATGTTTTCATCTGAATAAATTGCTTTGTTAGCTTTCCCAAAAAAGAGAAATGTTCTTCCGAGATAACAGTACTCCACCACCTCCTACTGCTAATGTATTGCCTAATGTGCCTGCCAGTTTTGCACCAAGTGTAAATAACTTCACTCCTGCAGCTCCTTTGTATAATTCAAGCAATAAAGAAAACACATCTTCTACAACATATGCCAAAGAAACATCTGTGAAGGACATGGATGGTTATGTAGGATTTGCAAACTTGCCAAATCAAATATATCGGAAAGCTGTGAAAAAAGGGTTCGAATTCACGCTTATGATTGTTGGTAAGTTTTTTTTCCACTGGATCTTAAATAAAAGTTACAATGAAAAATTTTCTCATATTATTTTTATTATTAAATCATATAAAAAATATTTATTGTGGTGTCTTTATTAATTTTTAGTGTAAAAGAATGCAAATAAATAACTGTTATTTTTATTACAATTATTAATAAAAGATAAAATGAAATTTTAATGAACTAAACTAACAGCTGAAAAACATCTGTACAAAAACTATTTCTTTTGTTAATAGAAAGCTTACTACATATAACACCTGCTCTTTTCACTATATTATTCATCACCTAATATCTCTTTTTGAAATCTCATCCACTTATGGAACATAAAAGGCAGATTATTTATCAGTTATGTTGTCATAAACTGCTTTTTACAGCCACTCCCAGTCATTTTCTCTTTTCTCCCCATCATGAATTTTTGAGTCTAAGAGAGTGTTTGTATCTTGATATCCATTTGATATCTCCCCAAAGGATAATGCAAGCTATTTTCAAATATTAATAAAACAAATGAAACACAAAAATAATGTCTTTAAGATTCAAGAAAAATTTGAAATATTTTTATGTATTTTTATAATGCCTGTCTTTAATTTAACGGTAATATTTTTAAAAAGAGAACGAAGTATATTAACTATAACTTTTTTTAAAATAAGTTTATATAGATGCTAACTGTGTTTTATAGGTATTTCCTGACTGATCAATATTGGCAAAATTGCATTGTTAACATAAATAACAGATTGCTTTTATTATATGTACTGTATGTGCATTATTTACAACAAATTATAAAAATAAATGCAATGATACTAACTTAAAAATTTAGCCTATGCTGTTATGATAATTATTTAAAGAGCAAGCAGATTTAAATTTTAGTTCCAATTTGAAAAAATGATTAATTTGTTTGTTTTTTCTCATCCATTATTTTTATTAATCATATGATGCCTGAGAAAACCGGTTTATTTAAAATTCTCTTTTTATTTATTTTTTTTTTTTATTTTTTTTTTTATATCCATCGTTTAAAAAAATTTTTTTTTCCTTAGGTGAAGCGGGTTTAGGCAAATCAACTTTAATCAATTCTATGTTCCTGACAGATATTTATTCAAATGAATATCCGGGACCATCCCTTCGACCAAAAAAAACAACGCAGGTGACTTATAAAAAAATTGTATTAACTTAATGTGCTATTTTTATTGCTTTAAAGTGATTATCTAAATATTATTATTAAAATTTTGCTTCAAATCTCCTTCTTTTTTATAGGTAGAAATAACTAAAGTGCTTTTAAAAGAAAATGGTGTAAATTTGCATTTAACTGTTGTAGATACCCCAGGTTTTGGAGATGCAGTTGACAATTCAGAGTGGTTAGTAAAATATTTTTACTGAAAAACAACTTTTTGTCAATGTATAATACAAACTGATTTTTAAATTTGTTAATAAATAAATTGGCAAAAAAAAAATTTCATTTGACTTGCATTTAAAACTTGAAAAATATGTGTTGTTCATAATAAAGGAGGAGTAAATTTACAATCTCCAATCCCTTTTTATGATGTAATAAATAATTGTTATTATACTAACCAATATAATTTTCAAAACTCATGAGATTTAAAAAAAAAAAAAAAAATGCATATGACTTAGTTAATATTGATTTAATTATACAGAAGAAAAAAATATTCGATTCTCTTGCATAAGTTATAAGGATTTTTTTCTGCTTTTAGGCATCCAAAGTAATACTATTTATGTTTTTGTTGTGCTCACTAAGCATTTAATGTTTTTTAGCTGGCAACCTATTACTGATTTTATTGAAAATAAATATGAAGAATTTTTGAATGGTGAATCTCGAGTTCATAGAAGCTTTGAACCAGACAGTAGAGTTCATTGTTGTCTTTATTTTATTGCACCATCAGGACATGGGTAAGTTGTTTTTTTTAGTTTCCATATTACATATTTCTCATTTCTATAAATTGAAATCTTAGAAATTAATCATAAAACATTAAGTGCTGTACCAATGCGCTGAGCTTAATCTTTATGTATACATAAATTATGTCTGATATTTAACAAAATTTCAATTCTTACAGCAAATAAAGTGCAGGTCTACAGTCATATAAAATTAACTACACATGCTTATCAGTTGCATTTGTATTGTATTTATATAAAATAGGTTGACTCTTTATGGGTGTATTTTTGCATGATTTCAAAATTAGAATATATATAATATATTAAGATGCATAATTATAATAACTAGTATTATAAATATCTTAGCGAATTTTGAAGTAAATATCAATTTTTTAATGAAAAGTGAAATCTTTTATTTTGTTATAGTAATTTTTTTTTTTTATAATTTTTTTTCAATTAGCTTATTATAAATAAAAATAAATCTTTTTTACTGAATGAAATATATGTATTCTGTTTGCTTTAGTCCTAATTTTGCAATTCTTTGTTGTAATAATTGATGTTTCTCTAATTTTAAAGATGCTGGATATAGATTTCTACTTTAAATATCCAGCAATAATAGCTAAAATTCTTTACTTTTTTTTAGATGTGTTTAAAATAAATTAAATTTTAAGAATTCTTAAAAACTTATTAAAATATAATTAGACCTCTGTAAATATTTGTTCAATATGTTGTATATAAAATAAAATTATAAGGAATTACAAAATTTAATTCAACACACTAAAATTATAAAAAAAAATTTAATATTTCTGCTATATTCATTGTTATATTATATTTTTTATGGTGTCAACTACCTATATTTTTTCAGTAATAAACATTAAAGTAAATTATTTCTGTTGATTTATTTTAAGATGATTGTGTTAAGATTAATTTCTATATTTAAAAAATTTACCAGAATAACAGATAATTTTTTTTTAATCTAGTTTGAAACCCCTAGATGTTGAATTCATGAAAAGATTACATGACAAAGTTAATATTATTCCAGTTCTAGCTAAAGCAGATACAATGACTCCTGAGGAGTGTGTTGTATTTAAAAAAACAGTTAGTATAATTTTTATCTTGAATTTTAGTATAAATATTACATTATTAACAAAATTATTATTATTTTAAAATAATACAATATAAGATATAAACCATGAGTCATTGTTTGTATAGTAAGCAAAGATTAATAAATATACAAATCTATTCAAATAAGATCTGTTGTTCCACTTGTACTATAGCAACAACTTTTTCTGGATTGAGATTGCTCAAAGCACTTTTACTATACCGTCTTTCCAGGTCCTTGAACCTTTGCAGGGAGTAAAAACTTAAATATTACTTCAGAAAAAGTTAATTTTAGTGCAAATGGTCTTGTGAAATGAATGATAAACGAAAATTAATGAATTTAGGGGTAGAGTAAATTGTTTAATTTGAAGAATATTTTTTTTAAAAAATTACTACAATTGGCATAAATAATAGAAGTTATAGTTTCTCTGTCAAATATTTTGTTAAAAATCATTTTCAAGTAAGACATTGACAATTTACAATTTCTTTTGACAGGAGATTTGAACAATTTCTTTGGGAAAACTTTTTTATGATCTATTATTTTTGTAATTGGTGTAGTAATTCAAATTTTCTTTTAAAATGCTTTACTATGATATTATCTTCATTATTAGCATTTGAGAAAACATGATTTTATCTCCTGATATATATAGAAGTAGATAATATGTAAAAGAAACCCAAAAGTACAATTTAATTCCAAAAATTTTAATAATGCTGCCTTTAAATGGATGTCAATTTGATTTTATTGCTCTTTTAAGTTTTGGATTTATCTTATTATTATAGTAGCACAAAAACTGTTCGTCTTTATCATTGATATTATTCAGATTTTCAAATTTGTTATTAGTTAGAGCGAGATTGATTTCATTAGCTTTTTTTGCTGTAATAGAAGGATTGCTTAACTTATTTTCAATTGTTATGTATAACAGAATTTAATAAAGAAATGACTGTTATAAATAAGACATTTACTTTCTCTTGCTCTTCTCTCTGCAATTTCCTGAGCTTTTAAATTTTTCATATCAGATGAGGGATGAGCATCTGTACAAAAAACTTGTTTATCCATTGATTGATATCTTAGATATCCTTTTTTAACTTAGGCTATTGTTAAAGCTAATCATCTCTTTAATGGCTGAGATGTAGATTTTCTAGTTCCCACAATGGTTCTCAGAACAGCTCATTTTCTTGATGATTTTATGTCTGTAGCTACAGAAAAATCTGCTTCAACACCATTGACTTCCTTGGTGGAATTGGTGCTCTTATAACGGTCTGATTGTATCATATTTGCTTTTGCATATGACCAGGACCTAATCTCAAGTCCTAAGTATGCAAATAGTCCATTTTTGCAAAACTCTACCTTTACCACCATCGAGGGTTTTCAACTGTCCCAGACCATCATGATCTTAAAGAGCACAAGTTTTTCTATTGTCTTAAGTGTAGGACTTAAATCATTTGTTAGAATTTCCATATAGATAATGCTTGCCCTTTTGTGATTATATTAATAAATGTTAGTTTTTTCAAATCATGACAGTTTTATTTTATTTTATTTATTGTCTCTGTTAAATTGAACTTACATTGGTTAAAAGTGATTTAGTCCTACTGCCCAACATGGAAATAAAATCATCTGTATGAGTATTGATAAATTTTGCAATATCTCCTTTTGTTATTTATCTGTTTAGTTTCTAGAATGATGTTAATGTAAGAAATATGTATTTGTTTTTTCTTTTAAGAAGAAAAAAAAATATTTTCATTGAACAAAAAATAACTTTCAATAAAATGTTAGTATGGAATATATAGCATTGTCGTTTTTCTCACTCCCAAGGCATTGCATTAATCGATATTTCGATTTTGTTAATTTTCTTGCATTTGCTATTATTGTAAAAGAAATTTCACATTTATGGAGAAAAATCACTTATCATTAATTTCCTCTTTTCATCTGAAACATGCTGCGATTTCTCAGAGACACGCTTTACCATGTCGTGAACAAAATTTGTTGCAAAAATGTTGCTTATTTCTTCTGATGTTTAAAAAATAAACATTATATAGTTTATAAATTTGTTATAAAACTTTATAGAAGCAAGCTTATTATAGACAGTTACTTAATTTTAATATATTATGCAGTGTTAAAAAATATCCTCCTTTTTCTTTAATGGTGCTACAGCCCCCAAAGTGAGAGAAGGCCTTCTGCCTACTGGCAGATTAGGATACATGAGATGGTTTTTTTTTCTTTTCTTTTTATGGAACAGGGTTGTTAACACTATGCTTAACACTCTACAGTGATATTAGACTGGGACATGCATTTTAAAGGGGATTTTGAATCACTACAAACATCTGAGGTACAGCCGGGACTCTAACCCGAAACCTGTGTTACAGAGCACTAGTCACTCGGCCATTAGGCCCTTGTGATGCAACATTAGCCACTCAAAATATGAAGAGTTTCTTTTATTTAGTTTAATTTTCAAGATATATTATTATAACCCAACCAAGGAAAATTGTGAAATGACCAAGGTGAATTGTTTAAAAAAGAGTGGCACCATAGGGAAGGAAATGTCATTGATGAGGGATTTTATTTGCAATAAAAAGAATTTTAATTTTTAGTAATTAAAAGCTGTAGATTATATGATATTAAAGGAAAAAGATATGACATTAGATGAAAAAATTCCACATTAACTATTATACTTCTGTCTTACAAAGCAATTTTGCATCTCATTATGTCTGACTAGAACCCTCACAAGTAATCTATTTATCTGTTTCCACTGCTAAATAGAATGTTTACAATTACACATTATTCATGGTCAGACTATAGTTGTTTCATTTTTTATAGAAATTTTATTCACGCTTAAAGTATATTTATCTAACAATTATAAATATATCTAATATATAATTTTAAAAAAAATTCAAAAAATATCCATATAAAAGTTAATATCCAAAAATAAAATAAATAGAACATTGCTAGATGTCATTATAAAAAAAATGTTTAATAAATATTATAAATTCTGTGGTATTTATTAATGGAAGCAAGAAATCTTTTGTTGTTGTTGTTGCCAGAAATTTTGAATTCTAAAAATTGTGATTCTAAAATTATGTACATATATTTTTTTTTAAAAAGTATAACATTTTACAGAAGTTAAAAGTCTTTCTAGTATATATATGCATTAATATTTTAATGGCATCTTAAATGTTTGTGTTTTGTTTTGTAGATTTTAAATGACATAACTAAGAACAAAATCAAGATATATGATTTTCCGGATTGTGAAGGTGAGGATGAAGAAGAAAGTCGAATGCTAAAACGATTAAAAGTATGCTACATTTTTTTTTCCCTCATTTTGACAACTGTAGTTAGACAAAGCGTGTTAATATTTGCTATACTTAATACTTATTTTTCTTTTTGTTTTGCAAAGGACCGTGTTCCATTTGCTGTTGTTGGAAGTAATACAGTAATTGAAGTAAATGGTAAACGCCTTAGAGGTAGAAAATATCCATGGGGTATAGCAGAAGGTAAGCATTCCAATACATAATTTTTTGTAAATCTTAATAAACTAACATTTTTTAGAAAAGTTTTATTATTTTTTTATTTGTTGAATTATTGGTTAGCTGTCACATATTTCATAACGTGCAAGTTTTGGTATTCAAGCATTCTGCAAAATTTAGATAGTTTTAATCTTTTAATCAGTAGTAATTTAGATTTATTTTTCAAAAATTACATTAATGGCATTTTTTAGTTAAATTTTTTTGATTAAACTATGTGCTTTATCAGAATATTCATAATGATAATAATTCTACTAAATGCATGCAAAAAAAAAAATGAAGGAATGAAAAACAACTGCTTATTTTTCAATTTGCATTTATACTTTATATGGTTATTAAAAAATACTGACTTAGCAAAGAATCTTATTCGAAATGATTATGTTCAAAGAAAACAATAATTTGCTGTTAATATGTGAAATTAAGTATGCAATAAAAAAATATTTATTATTTTTTTATAATAATGGAAGATTTTAAAAGAAAAATCTTTAATTCTTTTTTCTAATTCTTAAAACTACTTTAAAAATTTAAATTAATTGATCAGTTTTAATTTTTAAATTGCAATATCCGTACTTAGAATTTTCAAACATTTTAATTTAATAGAGTAAGTATTTATGACATTATTATGAAGTTTATATTGTTCAATTTTTAATTATTTAAATATATTTATTTTATATAAGAAAGAACAGTGGTTGAAAGTATGTGTATGTAACTTAAATTAATAATTATTTAATTGGTAATAAATGTAGCTTATAAAGTAATAGAGTAGTAGTATATAATTTGTTCATTATGAATTATATACATATTTTGAGACCTCAAATTATTTAATACCAAATATTTTTCCGAAAATATAAATATTATCCCTTAAAAAAAATGGGATTTTTTTTTTTTTTTTTTCAAAATTAATCTGTAACTGAGATTTTGTCAATATAACTCATACATATAATATTTAAAAGAAAACTGTTCAGGAAAGGTTTATTGTCATTAAGCTCTATCAAATTGCAAAATTTTAAATCGCATCATCTGTAGATTTTTAATTAATGGGTTTTTTTTAATTAATTAATAGTTGTTTCATTTTGTGTTTCAAAATTGATATTGTATTAATAAATCTGTATATTTAATTTTTTGAATTTGGTAAACTGAAAACAAAAAAATTAAGTATGTTTTTCAATGATTTATGCCTGATGTATCTTAAATTAAAAGTATCAATAAAAGTTCTTTACAGCTTTATTACTCTCTGTTATAAGACTAATGAGTGTTGCTTTGAAAATTTTTGCTAATAACTATTATATGAAACATAGTTTGATTTAATTGTACTTGCACAATTAAGTTATTTTCTATTTTAATAAAGATGTAGTCTTTTGAATGTCTGCAATGTTATGGGGTTAAACGTTGAGAAAAAAGACAAAAATTGTTGGAAGATGAAACTAACTGAATTTTAAATAAAATCGAATTTTCTTAATTAGTGGTTAATTTTAAAAAAAAAATTATGTTTTAATGCATTGCTGATTTCAACTTGTATATTAAGTAATTTATCTAATATTTCACAAAAAAATATTATAATTTTCTGTAAATAACAATTATTAATCTTGAACTTTAAATTGGCAGAACTTAATATCAATTTAAAGATAAACCAATTTTGAATCAAGGTAAAAAAAGATTTAGAGAGTTCAGAATATTACAATAATATATATATATATATATAATTTTTATTAAGCTCTCAAAATTGATATGTCTTGTTGTTTTTAATGATATAACTTTATGTTATTGTTAAAATTATGCTATGATTGTCTTTTAAATATCTTGTTTTTCTTTGTTACCACTCTGTTTTCTCTAAATTTTAGTGGAAAACATGGAACATTGTGATTTTATTGCTCTAAGAAATATGATAATTAGGTGAGTTTTACTTTCATTATCTGCTTATAATTATTTTTTCACTGATTTTTAGATTTTTTTTAATTATTAGAGATGCAATAAAAGGAAATATCATTATTTGCCTTTTCTTCTTAAGTATATGTATACAGCTAGTTTTGTCCATTTTTTATTATTATTAAATAATATTCTGCAATTCTGCCACTTCACCAAGTCTCAGGTAATGATGAATTAAGATATAAAAACAGTGTTGTGTTCTGCTTGAAATAATTTGTTTCAGTAATGCATATTTCAGAATTTTTTTCTGTATAAATATAAAATATTCCAGATTTATTGTTGTATTGATGTTATTGGAATTTTACCATATTAAAATTTATTATAATAAGTTAAATATTTAGTAAATATATCTTAATAATAAATGAATTATTAAAATTTACTGTAAATTTATATTGTAACATGCTTATAAGAAGACAAAAACATAGCTCAATTTACAGGTAATTTTTTTGTTAAACAAATATTCAATTGAGGAGCTACAATGATAAAAAAAAATATTTTTTTGTCTTTTTATAATTTCAATATTGAAAATTAAAATTTATAAATGAAATACTAAAAAGTTTTGGCATATGATCTTTTTGATAATCATAACCAATTTACGATCAGTTATTGTTGCTCTTTAATAGTAAAAAGCAAATTGGTAATGATAAACCTTATATGATAACTACTATTTTGAAGGTATATTTCAATTATTATTTACAAATCTTAGAGAACCAGTCACATTTCTTTTGAAAGCGCTTTTCTAAACGTTTTAATATATGTTTTCTTTTCAATTTCAGAACACATATGCAAGATTTGAAAGATGTTACAAACAATGTACATTATGAAAATTACAGGTGTAAGAAATTGGCTGCTTTTACTAATGATGGAAAACCAATTAGGATATCAAACAAGTAAAAAAAAAAAAAAATTTATCTTTTTTAATATTAATTCTCTACTTAAATGCCATGCAATAATGTGATATTGTGAATCCTAGCAGTATAAATTTCATATTATACAGATTAAATACATGTGCATACTTATTGATATGAAATGGACAAAAAATTTTTAATAAATTATTCCTCTTAGCTTTGATTACATAAATTGATTATATTATTAATTTAAATATGGGTCAATGCTTTTATATTTGTGATCTCCTAAAATATAGATTTTGTTTAAGTAAAATAAAAATAATTTTTAAAAATTGTATTTAAGTGTATTCATTTAATTGAAAAATTCATATTTATAAATTATTTATGACTACAAATACATGTCAATTTTTAATTTTTGTTACATTAAAAATATTGCATAAAAATATACTTATTGAAAATTTTGTTAGTTTTTGCCCTCAAAGGATTTTAAATACCTATATGGTATTTTGGTAAGTATAAATGTTTAATTTTTTTCTACTATTTATTTGCAAAGTGCAAAATTTTGACGTTTTTAAATTGTAGAGGATGTCTGTTAAACTATTTATTACATGTTTAAAAAAACAAAATTTGTTCAGAATTACAATTTATATGTATATGATATACATTCTTGCTTAAATATGCATTATATATTTTTCCCCCTTACATTAATGTTGACAAATTTGTTTCCATAAGAAATTTGTTTGCATATATATATATACTTTCATGATAAAAAAATGAAAGTATCATCAGATCTGCAATATTTTACAAATTTAAACTTATTAACTAGGGACAAAGGAGAACAGAAATGTAGTGTAGTGAAGCACTATAAATAATATCATTTATATTGTTTCATGAAAATATATAACATACTGAAAAATAAATAAAATATCCTTAAACAAAACATCTTATTTTCACATGTCTTTTGTAAGAATTTATTTTGAATAAATGTGCGATCATCATGTTTATGATAAATTATTCTTGACATTCACCAGCATACAAAACTGTAGCAAATCATAGAAACATAAAGAGTGATTAGAGATTATTATACATTCTGAAAATCGTTGAAATATTTAATTGTAATATATTTTACATTTAAGGTTTTTATTATATAAAAATTTAATTACTGTTTATAAATATAAGTATTGTTATTCTTTTAATAGATTATTTGGATAATTAGTAAAATTATAAGCCATAGTGCCAGTTGTGTGGAAAGTTCGCAGGAAGTCTAGTAATAGAAATTTAAAAGTGCCATCGTAGGGGAGGAAATGTAATTTACAAAGAAAAATCAGTGTCGAATTTTTTCATCTAACTATTTTACATTTGTATTTTAAAGCAGTTTTGTGTCGCATATTCTTGACTATCATCTCTCACAAGTAATCAATTTATCCGGATGTTTAGCATTCCACACAATCGATAATTTGACGTTAATTAAATAAATACCATTTTTAGTTATTTAAAATTGTAATGTGACAAAAATAAAAAAAAACAGTAACTTGTTGAATACCACTTTCCTTCAAAATATTTAAAATTTGTTGTGATGATTGTGTTTGAATGCATGGAAATCATTTAAAAAGCATGTAAGATTTTGCTATTGCTGAAATTAAAAAAAAAAAAAAGTATATAATTATATGTGCATATATAACACAAAAGCCAAGGATAAAAATTAAACATAATTGCTTGTAATAAAATACACATATTTGCTAATAATGCAACGCTTATTGATCGGTTTCACTATATATATACATATTGTAAAATAGATCATTAAGTATGATTACCAATTATATGTATTTTATTTAAATATATGTGTGTTTGTATGGTTCTTTCTTGTAGGAATCCTTTAGCTCAAATGGAAGAAGAAAAAAAAGAACATGAACAGAAAATGAAAAAGATGGAACAAGAAAGAGAGCAGCTTTTTGAACAGAAAGTTAAAGAAAAATTCCAAAAATTGACAGATTCTGAAGCTGATGTAAGTATAATTATTTATAATTGTTTTAAAGAAATATTAATACAAATTTATTTTATTGCAAAAAAGTATTAGTTAATTTAACTGTAATTAATTTTAATGAATGAATTACATTTTTAAGTTTTATTTATTATAAAAAAGTATATATAAAATAATTATTTTATTTAGCTGGAAAGGAGAAATGAGCAAATGAAAAAGAATTTAGAAGCTCAAAGAAAAGAATTAGAAGAAAAAAGAAAGGCATTTGAAGCAGATAAAAGTGCATTTGAAGCACTCAAAGAGGAAGAAACAATACGCAGAGGATCAGTCGATGTAAATATGAAAGAGTAAGTATTATTTAATTTGAATCCATATTGTTATTATTATTATTATTAAAAAATAGTTTTCATAAACAACTCCAAATACTAAGTTTGTTTAACAATCGAACTCCTCAAAATAAAAATCAAACTTCTGATTTCTTTTAAGAAAAGGGATTCCCATCTCCTACATCCAAATAAAATTATGGAAAAGGCTTTCTCTTAACAGCCACTTCATTTTTTTTACACATTTTTCATTATCCAAATCAGTGATTATAAAATTTATCATCAGCAGAAGTCAAATTTAATTGATTAGCTATTTTAAAGTCTCGTACTTCTGAATGCATTGAAAATGACAACAATGTACTTTTAGTCGAAACAAACAAAACAAAAAAAAGGGATTTTGTATCAAGCTCATTTAAAAATATTTTTATTACTTATATAAGTAATATTTTGTTAATTTTCATAGTGATGATTTTACTGATCTTCTGTTTTCTTAAAATGTAAGGGTGATTACTTCTAGAAATTTCACTGTTTTATGACTATTTTCTTAAATTCCACAATCAAGTTCAATCCTTTATGAAATGAACTTTAACTACATGTCATATTGCTTCTCTTCAGATTAACAAGGATAATAAAGTATATTTGATATGTAAAGGAGTGGTGGCCAATCTAGCAGGCTATATAAAATAATACTTTGTAACAATGGCTGTAATAAAAATGTGTAATCTAATATCTACCTTGATGAATAAACAAAAGTATTTTTGAACAATAAATTATTATTATTTTTTTTTTTTTTTAAAGAGGGTTTCATTTTATATATAAATCATCAGTCGGGTCAAGACGTTTTAGTTTACTGAAATAAAAATATAAAATGTATATCTAATTATATATATATTTCTATTACATAATTCATTATATTTGTAATTTTTCTTTATAGCCAACAAGATACAAAAGAAAAAAAGAAGGAAAAGAAAAAAGGATTATTTTAGCTGTAAATATATTTAAAATGGACAGCATTAATTTCACCCCTTCATATTCGTTGTTTCCTCCTTTTTAAGCATTTTAATTCATTAGTTATTTCTTATGACAAATTTGTAAAAATGCTTTTTGAACTAAAAAAATATATATATATTTACCTGCTTTGCAATTTAAAATGGAATGTAGTGTTTTTCTTTTCAACATTTACATAGAAAACATTTGTTTAATTTTATACATGCATTTTTAAAGATTCAAATAATTATTTGTAATCTAAACGAATGTAGCAAATGAAAATTTTGCGTGTAATAAACTAACGTTAACTTATGTATGTTTTATTTGCAA
Organism: Caerostris darwini; assembly: GCA_021605075.1. Taxonomy (NCBI): domain Eukaryota; kingdom Metazoa; phylum Arthropoda; class Arachnida; order Araneae; family Araneidae; genus Caerostris; species Caerostris darwini. The sequence continues at coordinate 123,767 of BPLQ01007167.1, read as the reverse complement.
ATTAATGTTCCTTCATAGAATATTTCTAAAATAATTTCTTAGAAGTTATTTTTAGCAATGATGTGTTTCAAAAAAGTCTGCTATTTTTTACTTATTTTTTAAAAAGAATTTTTGAGACTGTTTTTATTTTATAATTTTTATGTTAGTGTAATGTTTTATGTATTTGGTTTTGCTTTGAGAATGTACAAACAATATAATCTTACAAGTATAATGCTTCTCTTAATTTCTGCGATGAAAATTATAAAATAGGGGAAATTTCATTTGTGTTCAGTAACTATAAATTAATGTAATAATGAATAATTAAAAATTAATAAATTATAGAAATTTTAACAATGAATTAAGTTATTTCTGTATAAAAACAGCTGTGTAAAAGATTGGAAAGAAGAAAGAATTTTAACTTGAATAGTTTTGCTATTATGTTGTTGTTTTTTAAATAATACATTTTTCTTAGTTGTAGCTCTTTTCCTTTTCATAGTAATGATATTATAATCTATTTAGTATTCTAATTGTTTCATTTGCTCATTAATTAATGCTTAACTGTATTTGTGTATTACATAAACTACAAGTGCTTTTAAACTGAAAAATAGGTTTATATGCAGTTGTATTTCGACTTAATTTATTATATCTACACACCCTTTTATAAAATGATGCTTTTTTATTTTATTTTCTAAAATCCTGAAATATGTGTTGTGATGTGCTTGTTTCAGCGAAACAAATTCATTTATAATTTTTAAAAAATGATGAAATTTCGTTCTTTTGTGCAATATCAATCACAAATTTTATTTTATTTTCTATCTATATAATTTTATTAAAAATGTTGCACTTTATAAAGTCGCATAGTGTTTTTTATATATATCGTTTATGTATTTTAATGAAATAATGTTGTACAAATTATTATCTAAGGAATGAACATAATATTTGAATTGTCACTGAAATGCATAAATTATTCTCAAAATGTATATGCGATTGAGCATTTTAATCTGTGTGATATATATGTACTTATTATTTTTTTAAAATGCATCCTTATTACATTTTAAAATAAATTGTTTAAAAAAATAATTCAAATAAAATCTTGCCAAAATTTTAATTTAATCATTATTGTTCCTAAAAGTGTGAAGTTTTGATCAAAGGAAACTGTATGTACAGAGATGAGATATATTCTTATTCATAAAGTTGCATTTGTAAAATTATCCCTATATATTACTTGGAAAAATACTTTTTATAGGAGAAATTTTGACTATGCATTTGAAAATAACATTAATCGTCCAGTATTCTGAAGAGTGCTATTTTCTGCATTTGGATCTTAAAGTACTTGTATTTTATCTTACTGAAAAAAAAAAAAAAAAAAAAATAAATAATTAATGAAATTTGGTTTAAAAAAATTATTTGTAGTGATTATTTCAGTAATCATATTATAGTTGTTTAAGATATTCCAGATAGATTAATTGGGAATGCTTTGAAGTAAATCTTGGCTCTTTATAAAGCTTTCATATTTAGCCATCAATATCTCATTTAAAAATGAGGTAATTTTTTGTTTGTCAGTTTTTTTTATTTTTTTTATCATTAACATGTTGACTCTTTGCCAAATTAAACTAGCAGCTAGCCTATTTAGGCAAGTATTAACAGTATTTTGAAAATACATACACTTTGTTTTTCCTTTTTAATCTTATTATATTCAGTGAATGACCATTTTTGTATGTTTGTATAACTGTATAATAAATACATAACATATCTTTACTATGCCTCATTCATTAATATGCCTTAGATGTAGCTTATATCTTATAGCAGTGGGTAAATATAACAATCTATACCATGAAATATAGAATATAAATTATTGATGAGGATAAATTTTTGAAAGAATATCCATTTCTGGAATCTATTAATAAAAATTTGTTTTCCTTACAAAATATTAATTTCAAATAATTTAATTTCATTTTTAAAATATCACTGAACATTTATATGCTGCATCGTTTAAAAATTGCCATTTTCTACTTTGCATAAAAATTTCAATGTTTTTTCAAACTTTAAATATTCAATTTTGAGCTTTTGCAACTTTTTGGACTAGTGTGTTTTAAAACTATAAAGCAAAAATATAAAAAAATGTATAAGAATATTTCTAAATGTAAACCTTGATAGTTGTAATATAAAATATAACTATAACCTCCATAAACATTAATAGCAAGAGAAAGATTTTGTTTGTTTGATCAATCAAATCTCAATAATTCCTCTTTAGAAAGTCACAATGGTCTTTTCTTTATCTATTAATATTTAAGCATTTGTGTTCAAATAAAAGCACCATGCATTTAAAGCAACACAAATAAACATAAATAATATTTTAATCTCAATTTCAATGTTTAATTAATATATAAATTTAAGTAGCTTTTTTATTGGAATTAGTCAGATAAATTTATTTAAAATGCCAATATGACAATTTAATTAAAAAATTGAATGGAGGAGATGAGTAAATAATTTCTGGGGCTTGAAAATTAAAAGTTTTAGATCATTTCAGATGATTTATATAAATTACAATTAGGGCAAACTGTGCACACAATTTTAAAATAGTCACTTTTTGACATTTGCTAATCAAAATTTCAAATCTTAAAAGATAAATGGTAAGCTTTTAAAAATTTTATATCTGAGACATGAAATAAAATGTATCCAACCATTGCATCGTGGCATACCAATTTATGTTAAAGTGCTAAAAAGGTAAGTTCTTTAATCATTTTTCATAAGATATAAGGGTAATTTCTTTACTTAAAATAGTATGAAAAATTGCAATATTGTAAGCATATGTCCTAAATATTAATTTATTTATTTATATATTCAATTAATTGGCAAAAAAAAATAAGAAAAGAAATGTTAAAAAGGTACTATAAAGATACTGAAAGAGGAATTTTATTTTATATCTAAATTTATGTATGGATAGATTTCTGTACTTTTCCATAATCAATTGAATTAAATTTATTTTAAGGATAAAATTATTTATTATTTCCAATTTACTTAAGGGCTTCTCCTAACTTAAAGAGAATTTAATATTGCATAAATAATTTTTTACATTATTCAAATTAAGTTGTTTCTTATTCTTCAACTGTAATAGAATAATATAAACAAATGAAATAAAGGAAAGGTAATAAAATCGACTCATTATGATATTTAAAGTTCTCATACATAATACATTTAATACTTACACTTTATATTGTACTTTAATAAATAAGGAATAATTATAAAATAATAAAGTTTTCTCCATTTAAATGTATCACAATAGCAGTTTTCGTATTCATTTTCCCAAAAAATCAATAAGATATTTTTTTTCTATGAAAATCATTTTTTTTAAATTTTTATTATTTTTTAAATTTTTTTATTTATTTAATAAACAGAATTTATTGATTTTAATTAAAGTTAAAAAAAATTCTTTATTTTGAATAATCTGATGTCTGATGAAATTCGTTTTATTAAACAAATTAAAAAATATGTTTCCACAAATTCATTATCCAATAATAATTGAAAGTCAAAAGTAGTTCTTGAATATGAGAAATCTTAAAAAAAATTATTTTTTATTTCTAATTTTGATTATTATTGAATTTTCTGAAAATTTGTGGTTAATGTCTAAAAATTTTTTTTTTTTAAGATTGTTGCTTTTTAAATTCTTAACTTTTTATTCTTCTTTAATGATTACATTTTTGGGGGGCATTTAATATACATATTTATAAATAAAAAATACTTTACATAGATATTTGGTTTAGATTTATATTAAATCATTTTGAAACCAAAAATTAAATATAAAAAGGTATGATCATGACAGAAATAAATGATTGTGAAAATAATAAAGACTTTTTGTATTAAAAAATTGAGTAATTATTTTCGTTAGATAAAACTAAAAATACTAATTGAATTTTGGCCCTCCTCCCTTAAAAAAAGCAATTGAAGAAGTTATGGTTATTAGTTAAGAGGTACATCTCGGATTGGAAGTATTGAATATTGAATTGTTGAAGTATTTATCATAGTATGTAATAGATGTAGGTTAAAATTCTTACTATATAAGAAGATTTCATTTAATCAAAATTCATTTGACATTCATTTTTCACCATTTATTTTGTATTTCTTTCCAATTTGAATTCCCCCCCCCCTCTTAAATTTTTATTTTTACCTTTGTTTTATTTTTAATAATACTAGTATAGTTTATTTATTTCACTTACAGAATTTTTTTCAACTGGTTAATATTTATGCTTCTAAGCAAATAAACTAATAATGTTAATGAAAGTAATGATGCAGACAATGCATATTCAATGTAGCAATATATAAAGTATAGAAACGCTTTAAGTAAATTTAATATGTGTGAAATTATAGCGGTCAATAAGGCAATACAAATTATTAAAGCTATCAGAAAATTAATTTGCTTAATCATCATTTTCGTTGCAAAAGTATTTAGCCTACAAAACAAGACAGAGAACTGTTGAAATTATAAAAAAAAATATGTTTTTTTAAATTTATATTCAAGCAAAATTTTCAGAATCACTTTTATAAATATTTATTCGCAATATAAAATATTTATTTATTAATTTTAATTATTTCAATTTTAGTATTATTTATTAAAATCAATTCATTTGAAGGTAAACATTAGTTTCCACCCTATTTAAGAATTAAAAAAAAAAATACATACACAGGAACAGTACTTAGATACTTAATATAGTATTAAAAGTTAGATAAATTGCAAGTCATACATTTAAATTGCTGTTTCATTTGGTTAACGGTTCAAATATTTGGAAAAAACTTTTATTACATTCTGCCGTGATATTCCTCTTTTACTAACAGAAAAATATTTTAGGTTTTTTTTTTTCAAATATCTGTAGTTTTTAATTTTTTTCAAATCGAATTTGTTTTTCCAGGTACCTTAAATTTATATTTAAAAGATGTTTATTTATTTAAGGAATATTTCCCGATTACAGATATTTCTTACGTCATCACAACTGTGCAGTTACCGAATTTTACGCTAACATGACACGAGCATGCGTTGTGAATCCTGTAGAAATTTTTTTTTTTTTTAATTAAAATTTAAAAATCTTATCAATGAAAGTTAACTTCAATCGAAACATATTGATTTTACAGTATAAACACTCTCTTCTTATTGGCTATGTTATCTCGGTCCAGTTTGACTGCATAAAGTTTTTACGATGGATGTGATGTATAGGTACAACAGCACGGTACAGAATATCGATTTTCGTACGGGAACACACGCTCCGTTGTAAAGTTGCGCGTTCACAATTTTAACGTGATGGTTTAACGTGAGAAATTATTGATCCTTGTGGGAGCCTCTTGCTCGTATCTCCAACATGGCGGCTAACTGAAGGATGCAGCAGGTGTTTGCAATAATTCATGTTCAGCTTTTTGAACATGACGACAGCTATAAAAAAATATGCCTTTTGAACTTTTATTGATTTTCCGTGTTTAGTTTTAATAAATAGGATAGTCAAAATTAAATCAATCGAAAAGTTCACAATGAATTTGTATTGAGTGGAGGGGAAAGAAAGTTAACGAAAATTGATGAAATAAAAGCAAGATAGCATAAAATTTATTTTCGTATTAAAAAATTAATTGTATTTCGATATATATGTAATGCATAGTGTTGTTTCAACAAGATGAGAAAATATTGGGGAAAAAATTGTTGAAATATTTTTCTATTTAAAAAACATGTACGTAAATTTAATATTATATGTTACATTCTTAAAATGAAAATAATAATAATAATAATCACTGGTGCAACAGCCTCACTGCCGGCCAAGGCCGTCTGCTTGCCGGCAGATTTCTGGACAGGAGATGTTTTATTTTTACGGGGTAGGGCTGTCAGCTTTACACCCAACTCTTTGCAGTCATATTAGAACGGAACCTACGGTTTATAGAGGATTCTGAACCAATACAAACATCCATGGAATAATAATAGTACTATTAGAAAAAGGTCCAAGCGAATTTATTTTTGTATTATATTATCTAATAGGTATGATTTGCCATTTTAAGATTTCAATAAATATCTTTAAGAGTTAAATTTGAGTACATTTTATTTTTGAAAACAATATCAGCAATTGCTGAAAATACACAGATTCAGCAAAAATTCCACTACAAACGCATTTTTAAGTATTGTATACACTGTTTTCATGTCTGTGGGAAGAAAGTATGTTGTTGATATTGTTCTAAATGTTGATACTGTTCTAAAGATGGCGTTTATTTATTTAAAAAAATTAAAGCGTTTATTTATTTTAAAAAATTACTGTACTAGCTGATTTAAAAAAATGTAATTTGTAGTTACATATAAAAAATGAATTCAAAGGGGAAAAAATTGATCGCTGAATATTATAGTTGTAATTTTTAAATAATATTTGCAGACACAGCCCGACTACAGAAAATAAAAAATAATAATTTCGGGGCGAAAAAAAAAAAAAAAAAAAAAAAAACCTCTTAAAATCAAAGAAATCAATTGATAAATACCAACTAGTTCAATTATATAATGGAGCTTGCCGTCCAAACAGAGGCCATATCTCCGGAACGAACAATTTGATGAGCTGGAAAACAAATTTATCCAGGGTAGTTCATTAAGATGTTAAATTGGAAAGGAAAGAAGTATAAAATGAGAGGAAATAATAAAGCAGAGCTATTTGATTATCGTGAACTTGAAATGTATAAAATTAAAAAGTTAAAAGTAAAATTCTTCTTGATCTTTTAACATTAATATCCAATGAATATAATTACATCATTTTTTGGGGGTGGGGTGGGGGGGATTGCTGTGTTAATGAAAAGATAGGCTATTGAAGAATTTACAGGAAATTTTTTTTTTCGTGAATTGTTTTGAAGAGTAGAGAGTTTAATTTCATCATGAATATTTTTAATTCCTAAACTACTAACCACCTTTGAGTCCAATATTTGACTGAGTATTAAATTTATCATGTTTACAAACATCCCAATAATTACCTCCATTATTCCAAGTGTTGTATATAAACATTTGATCAATCGATTTTATTACCTCTTCAAAAGTGGAAACTGCTTAAATTTTTGAAATTTCGATGACTATTTTCCATTCTATGAATCAATTGTTAAATGCCGTAATATGTCTGTTGGACGTACGATCAAGGAATCTTGAATTTTTGTTATTTGCCTGTACACGATGGCATCATTGGCATAGAAGGCCAATTAAATCTTGTTGTCTTTGAGGGTGCCATTAATTTAGATAGAGAAAAGTAGAGAAGTAATATTAATGTCTTGGATAGTACCTCTTTTTGCAAGTCTTGTTGAGCGACTGTTTTAAGAATTTACGGGAAATAGACGATTCGATAAGTAAGGTTCAATAATTTTAATTTCGTGTGTGTCTGGGTTAGAAGAGCCCCACCGTAGCCCATGCATGTCATAAAAGATGACTAAAAAGGGAACCCAGTGCCCGGGTATATAAAGTTGGACTTCTTCCTTGGGGTACCCCATGTCTTTGTGCCAAGGACAAGTGCCCAAAGTCAAGGACAAAAAGAAGTTGCATTTTTTACTGATACACTTTCTAATGATTTACGTAATTTCCAAACAGTTGCTTATTTAAAAAGGCGAGAATTTAAGTTTATATATATATAAAGAAAAAAAAAGGAATAACTTGCAACCAGTATCACTCCAGCTAATTGCAAACTGGGCTTGTAACAGCATGTTTTGCAACTGTTCCTTACATGACTCAACAAATGAATCTGCCAAAAATAATACATAGTTATCGGCAATTACACTACATTTCTATATACATGGTAATAATTTACTATTACTAATTAATATATACCAAGTAATAATTTGAGATTACTAATTCTTCTTCATTGACGCAACAACCCCATGGTGGGCCAAGGCGAGTCAGGAGATGTTTTTACGGAGTAGGGTTGTCAGCCCTACGTTCTACAGTCGTATTAAACCGGCACCTACGGTTTAAAGTGGACTACAAACATCCATGACACCGCCGGAACTCGAACCCGAAATCTGTGGCACCGAGAGCCAGAGCGCTAGTCACTCGGCCATCAGGTTCCCACAATACTATTACATTACGAAAACATTCTAAAAACAATAATACTGAAGATTGTATTTTTGTTACTTAAGATGAAAGACTTCTGTATAATGTTTAACGACACTGTCGGATTTCAATAAAATATATCGTCTGAAAGCAGGTACCAAAAGTTGTTATGATAACTGCTTTACAGAACTTAAGCATAAATTACAAAGTAATAAATTTACACTATTTAACTCATAGTAGAAACATGTTTAAGCAAACCCCATGAGTCACATTTCCATTTCATTATCCTTAACTTTTTCATATGTACTAATGTGTCCAAAAAATAAGACCAATTTTCAATTTAAAATTCCCAGGGCTTATGGAATTCCAATTTTTTTCTCCCCTTCTTTTTTCTGGTTGCTGGCACTGTCCTTGACATCTGTATGAAATTTGTCGTCAAAATATTCATTAGTGTTTGAGTTAGGCTTGGCTTTGGGAGACGCTAAAACTGATTCCGGCGATTTTTGAAATGTCTGAATTCATTGAGCAAAGAACTTGCATTCAATTTTGTTTACGGAAACGTACAGAATATTACAGAAGGCATTCGGTGAGCATTCCTATACCGGAAAGAAATGGTTACAAGTGGTATAAACAGTTAAAAGAAGGGAGAAAACGCGTTGAAGACGAAGAGCCCTCTGGTCGACCATCAACCTCAACCGACGAAGCTCACGTTCAAAAAATTAAAGATTTTGGGATGTTTGCAAACCGTCGATTTACAATTAGAGACCTTGCTGATGATGTTGGAATTTCAAAAGTATCGGTCAATTCCATTTTGGGCCTCAAACGCGTCAAATCTCGATTGATACCGAAAACACTGAATGCGGCTTTTCGCACTGCATTGATTCTTCGTGACTTTTTCACCAAAAATGAAACCCATGTCGTTCTATAACCACCGTATTCACACGTGATACTTCAGGCTATTCCCTAAACTCAAAAGACCACTCCAGGGACACCGTTTTGAGTCGGCTAAAAAGGTTCAAAGTGAATCGGAGAGCGCTTTGAAGGCCATCCCTGCCGATGACTTTTTAGCATGCATTGTGGATTGGAAAAAAAGTTTGCATAAGTGCATTGTGCCCGGAGGGGATTACTTTGAAGGCGATGAAATAAATTTGGAAGCATAAAGAGTTTTTGAAAAAAATAAAAATCGGTCTTACTTTTTGGGTACAGTAGTAGGTAAATTGAATAATTTATTTCCCGCTTTAAAAAAACGAGAGGAAGAGAATGTTTCATTCGATTAGATCGTTTGCCAATAAAGTGTTCATCTAGATGCATTATCCCATTAACGATATTTATTGGCAAAAACATGTTTCATTTTGAATTGGTGTTAAACAAAGTAGATAGAGTTAATTCCAGATAATGCATGCAAATCCGGAAACCTGAACCAAATATTAAAACTCTTTTAAAATTAATGTAATATTATATCTAAAATTCTTTGTTTTTTTATTATAACAGACTTTTTTTTTTATTATAAAAATTAGCCAACATGTCTATATTTCTTTTAAGTGGAAAGTTCTACTACTAAATTACAGTGCATTTGTATGATGTGCAATCTTGACATAGTGTTTAATCTTATTTGGTTTAATTTTCAGATAGTGCTCAAAACGTTTCATTAATGAACATTTTTTTTATTTAACATCGGTGGGCCTTATGTATCACTTATATATATCACGAATAGCCCACCGAATGATGAGGGAAGGACTTTTAGAGGTAACTGGTCAGTATTTGCATGTCGTACGGAGGAAAGACTCCCACCAGGCAGCCGGACTATCGATGTCAGACGCTTTACATATATTGTCACAATCGAATCTACTCGTTCATGAAAGAAGTGACTACAATAATGCCGCCAACAGATTGGAACCTCGGCCCACGTGCGCGCTAAAAATTACATAATAAAGTACTTTTTTTGTGTGTATCAAAATGGTAAAGTTTACAGTTCGTATAATTTAGATAATTAATGTAAAAATAAAACGTATAACCAATTGCATAAAAAAAAAAATTAAAAAAAAGGAATTTTAAATGATTTGCTTTTCTTAAAAAATCTCATTTTCATTGTGAAATAAAATTGTCTTTGATTTCACAGGACGATCTTTTAGAACAATTTTATATTATTTCATTATTAGTTCGTGAAAGAAATTTAAATAAATATTTAGGGAAAAAAAAGTTCGTGAAAGAAATAAAAAAATGGAAAGTGATCAAGGAAACGAAAAACCCCGCTTCCCAAAACAATACCCACAATTTTAAGGACCAAAATTATAAGTTAAATATATAAAAAAAAAATTTGAATTCAATATAGATGTTTGGCTGATTCAAATTATAGAGAAATAAAATAATATGCATTCTCTCGATTTCTTATATATTAATCTGAGAAATAAATAGCTTTAGTTGATATGGTGAACACTATTGGTCTGCATAAGTAATTACTCTTATCATCTTGACAATACACTAGGTCCTTTTCTAGGTATGCTTAAGGTACTGTATGACCTTGTGGATTTGAAGAACTTTTAATGCCTATCAACATTTTAAAGAACATGCCATTTTAATTTAAATACTGACGTAGTAATGTAGTAACAGAGGCGCATGGCTGTTCCGGATAAACAATCTACAATTTTATTTTAAATGACACGAAAGAAAAAAATCTAATACATTTAAGTGAAATAATTCGAAAGAATCGAAGAGAGGAAAGGATTTAAGAAAATTCCGGGGAAAAAAAAAAAACACAATGAAATTGGAAAAACTATTTTGACTCAAAGCAGGACTTTTATTGGAAAACAAACTTGTATTAAAAAGAAAGAAAAATGAAAAGCGATGTTTGATTTTGTCCTCTTTTTCTTCCCGCGAAATCGTTCTTCCATTCCGGTGACAAATATATCGTGAAATATGTGTAGTTTTGAAAAAAAAATTTTCCCCCTCTTTGTTTTATCTGAATTGCCTATAGACTTCATTTTAATATTTTGTTATCTTTCACATGATCTTTTAAGAGTAAATTTTTTATCTCGCACCCAACAAATATTAATTAAGGTGCCACTGATGTTTCTGATTGTACTGTTATATATACATAATATTTTCAGATAGTTCCAATATATATATAATAGGAAAACTATAAAGCCTCTTCAAGAAAAATTAATTCAAAATTTTAATAAATTATAAAATGTAGTATACAGCATGAATGTCTTACATGATCAAATAAAAATATAGTTATAAGATTATATTATAATATATATATGAATGTTTGTTTTTTTTACTAGGTAATTTCTCTTCTCACTCTTTAATTGTGTTTGTTAGAGCGAAATCAGACCCTACTCGTGACTCAGTGGCGACGTGCGCCGCTGGTGAGCATTAAGGCTGAGGTTCCGTCCGCTGGCGGCTTTGTTGTAGACACGGTTTCAAAAAACGAGGAGATTCCATGGAGGTTGTGATGTTCAGCATCTTGTCTTGTTAGTCGGATTACTGGTGGATGCCTAGTGGGAGTTTTATCGTATTTTCTACCATACAATACGCAAATGTGGGGTATTTCCCCCTAAAAGTTCCCCAGGAAGGCACTGACCTCCTTCTTCAGCGACTCGGAGCCATGTCAAATCTCTACCTACGGGTGCTCCATCACAACAGAAACTGCCAAATTTCCATCCGTCCATGAGTAGACTACTCATGGGATGTCCATCCCTCGCTGCAGCACACTGAGTATGAATCACAACAACAGAGCGAAATCATGTTTTAAATACCAATGTTGTACGGGGATTACGTATAACACGGATTTTTTTATACTGCTTTCTGCACAACTTCGTCAATTAATATGCACTTTGTTTAAAATCATTAAGTATTTTTTCAGCATATACATCTTATTCTGTCATTCTTTTAAGTACATTTTGAAAAATGTGCAAGTTCTTCTTTTATATAATATCATGAATATTTTATTTATTTTATACAGGTATTTAAAAAAAATCTACAGAGAAATTGAATAAGATGCAAGTACTTTATGAAACCAAAGTAAAGCAATCAACACGATTGCACCCAAGTTCGAGTAGTTTGAAAAAAAATTTCTCTGCTTCAAATTTAAAAAAAAAATGATTTTGTACGATCCATTCATTAAAGCAGGTACGAAAGCATCTTTTGATAGCAGAAACCACTAGAAGTGCATAAAAATAACTCAACCCTTCGTTATGATTAAGGGCATTTATAAATAACCCCACTTTTTAAACTTAATGAAATAGCTTTATTTATTTATTTTACGTTGATACCTTCCGTTCCTTTTTATTATTTGCTGTTTTCTTTCCGTAAATACATATTTTGTCGCTCAATTTTAAGTGATGTTGTTGTTTCTTATCCCATTTGGTCGACAGCAACATATATATATTTTTTTTCTTCTAATGCAGCTGGCAAATAGACGGTCATCTTCGCCAAAAGGGCTGCACCGATGTTACTCACTTCGCATTAGCCAGGGGGCGCGTGTAACTTGAAGATAAGCCACGGACGCGGAGTAACAATGCCTCCGCAACGCTCTACGATCCTATTAGGAGCGGGACCTGCGGTTTAAAGTGGATTCCGAACCACTACAAATATCTATGGGCGAAGCCGGGATTTGAACCCGATACCTGTGGTACCGAACGCCAGAGCGCTAGCCATTCGGCCATCAGTGGATTCCGAACCCCTACAAATATCCATGGGCAAAGCCAGGATTTGAACCCGATACCTGTGGTACCGAGCGCCAGAGCGCTAGCCATTCGGCCATCAGCCCCCCCCAGCTATTATAGTGCACCTATTCGAATCCGAGAGGCGTGTCGCGACCTGAGGATCGCGGGTGACACCACGACGACGGTGGATCCCTCTGGCAGCAACATATAGATCAAGTTCATGAACCCGTTGATGAGTCATGATAAAGGGTAAAAAATGCAGCTTCTTTTCGTACTTGACCTTGCCGCACAAAGACATGTGGAAACCAAAGGGAGAAGTCTGACTTTACCCCACCCAGTTATACCCCCTAACACTGGGTATCCATTTTAATCACTTTTAGCCACACTGTAGCCCATGCATGTCGTAATTCTAACCCGGATCCCCATGGGACATTTTGATTTTAACCCGGATCCACATTTTTTTAAGAAATAAATTTTACAATTCAAATTAATTTATAAATCATTTGAAAATGTATGCAGCAAGGACTATTGAACGCCCGATCCTTGGCGATTACCTTTCTAGATTTACCTCTAGAGAGGTAAAATGCAAAACAAATGCAGCATTTCAAATCTCTTAGTGGCGTCCGTTGCAGTCATTGCTCTCAAATAAGGATACTGGATGGCAGTTGTGATAGTGGGCGTAAGCGTCTCGCGTCGATGGTGAAGCCCCTTCACACCTAAGCGGCGTCCAGATGGGAAACGAGTCAGCCTCTCCAACTAATAATCAACCGGTTTGAGAGAATAAAGTGCCTCGATTCCGCCCGGATCAAAGTCCGGTTTTTTTCAGCGCATCAAAGGGATTCTCGTGAATACCATTTGCGACCAGCGAGAGATAAGTTTTTCGCGGTCAGTCAGAGACAAGGGAGCAAGATCGCCTCGGGGTCACTCGACTCGACTCTTATTCCCGTGTGGACTCAATGCATTGATCAACGTCTAGATCAGGGGTGGCCAACCCAAATGATTTTGACAGCCACTTTGAATATGCATCATAACTCCATACAAAATTATAGAGATTTAGACATTTTTTTGGAGTGAAAAATTGAAACATAATGAGTTAATATTTTTGTGTTTACTATTATTCTTACATGTAAACATAGATAATAATAATGATACTAAAAGCACATTGTAAAGAAATATATAGCATTAAAATGAAATATCAAATATATATAAATATAAACGAAATAAAAAAAAATCAAATCCTTAAAAAATATTTACTTTACTAGTGCGATATTTGTTTCTTCACTTTTTTACTTAGCTTTTGCAAATCAATTCCAATTTGGGTATTTGCACATCGTAATGGGTGTTGAGTTCATTGTGTTTGAGCACGTTTTGCGTTTGTTCTATTTTATTTTTGGGGAAAAAAAACAAAAAAAAAAACAACGATTCGCAGGTGTAAGTTGAACCAAAAGCACTAACAACTTTTTGTGCAAGATTTCTCAAATTGGAAAATTTCTCTTTAGTGACGTAAGTGTTATAAAAATCAAACTGCAAACTCGAACTCATAAACAAAACAGGCAATATCTGTCCTATATTCGCAAGAATATTATTTTAAAATCAAAGTTAATTTTTTCTCATAATTTCGAGAGTTAATTTTTGAATATATGGATGCATGAATACATTAGTTGTCATTACTTTGGCCATTATAAAATAAATATATTATGTAAAAGTGCGATAAATCTCACGAGCCGGAAAAATGTTCAACACGGGCCCGCATGCGTCCAGCGGGCTGGCCCCTCCTGGTCTAGATCAAGGGTCTCCAAACTACGGCCCGCCAGTGTCATCAATACGGCCCGCGACAGCGAATACTTATTGTTGCTGTAATAAGTTGATAAAAAAACACAGAATGATAATAACTCGGTTTTCTTAACTTGCTAAGGTAAAGCTTAATGGCAAGCATAATACGCGGAAAATTTAACTTAAGCATAACAACTAACAAGTAATTGAAATGAATCCCACTAACATTATAATCTAGTGAACATCTCGCGGTTACCCGCGGTAGTTATGTTGGGGTAAAGAGTATCGCCTATGTATGTATATCGATGTTTGGAATGTATATATCCTGAATCGAACATATGATTGCTATCCTGAAAATCCCTCAGCAACGGAAAAGCTAAATTAATGCGAATGAAACCGCGGGGTATCCACTTGTAAAAAAATACTAATGAGATTTGTGTAATTGTGATTTTTCACTGACAATAGTTTGTAGTTAGCCAGCGTATGCTCGCTCAGAGCGGGTACTCGGCGACTGGTCTAGAAATTATAGATAATGGCGGAAAAATTAAAACACTTTTGGCCCTTGGTATTTACTGGAGTAAACAATATGGCCCTAAGGCTTTAAAGTTTGGAGACCCCTGCTGTAGATCATGACATGCAACGACTGCGGAATGAGGGGCAGATCGGAATGAGGGGTTTCAGGCACAATGGGAAGATCTTTAGTAGTAATAGGGAAGTAGGGAGTCTTTCTCCGTAATTCGTTCTTTTTTCTAAGGTCAAATCATTGCTTCCCATTAATGTTATTATCGCATCTATTTATATATATATATATATATTAAATGAATATATAGTAGTTGTTAAATTTTGTAAAGACATTTTAAATGTGACATGTTAAAGAATTGTTTTTAAGGGCATCCTTTATATTAAGTGAATATTTTTTAAAAGATATTGTGTTAAGCTATGCTGTATAGTATGCATCTAAAATGTTATTTACATATTTTCAGTAATATGTATTTTTCCACAATTTTGAAAACTTTTTTTAAAAAGTATTTTAGTGGCAATATCTTTCCTTTCTTAATTATTTTTCTTATTTCACTATTTGAGTGTATAATAAAAATCTGTTTACATAAAGTTGTCTAAAATAATTATAAATAACATTTATTACATATTGCATTCATATATATTATTCAGTTTTAATTATTTCCTCTTTACGGTCAACATGTTTGAAAAATTCAAAATATGTTCAATTTATATAATAAAAGTAATTTCCATTTGCGACGCATAATTCTAAGTTAATCAAGTATTTAATTGAACATTTCAAACATTTAATTTAGAAGAAATTTAACTATTTACCTATTGATTCTAAACATACTTTTTGATAATTATTTATTTAAAATCACTAATATAGGCTTTTTTTTTCTTTCTTTTTTTGCTGATGGATAGACTTGACTCTTCTCTAGGAATGCAATAAAACCATTTTTTTTAATACGCTTTTATTAGTTTCACCTGTATGTTTGTTTGTAACTGACTCTTTGGACTCAATTTTGCCGTACTTTAAGCGATCAGATTTATTTAAACGTTGCAGACTTATCAAGGACCGTCGACACTAAAATATTTTGATAAGTTTATTATCTCATCATGATTAGGACCGCCAGGATTAGTGATTTTATTTTAACTTATGAGCAAGTTAACCCATGTAGAATGAAAGTATTCAGTAAAGACATTCAAACATACGTGGATAACGCACTTGACTACGGATCAGGAGATTCCCTCTTCGAATTTAGCCTTTGTTTTACTCACAATTAAATTATTGTAAGAATTATAGTTCCAGTTCTTCGTACCCGGGACCTCTTTTAAATATTATAGTTTAAAAACACTAAAAAACACGCTTTTAGAGGTAATCAAACTAAAAATTAAAAGAAATAAATTATAGTTTAAAAACACTAAAAAACACGCTTTTAGAGTTAATCAAACTAAAAGGTGAAAAATAATTGTTAACAAAAGAATAAAACTACTGACGAGAAAATGGATGTCACTGTTCTAAAAGCGTAGGGTGCTTTGCGTGACATTTTTAAACTAACTCTGCATTTCGGAATGAAACGAGTGAAAAATTATAACGATTGATATCGAGCACCCCACGCTTTTAGAACAGTGACATTCATTTTCTCGTCAGTAATTTTATTCTTAAGTTAACAATTATATTTCTCTAATTTCTTATATGTATGGTTATTTTTAAGCTCGCACCCCAGGCTTGAGCCCTCCCCCTCAAGCCCTTAAGTAAAATATGTGCACGAGTTTAACTTACGGCCACTTTCCATTCTGATTACAATTTTTTGTTTTGTTTTGTTTTATTAAATACTTAAAATTTCAATAAATCAGGGTTTTTCTTATTAGTGAAAATTTTATTGTCTAGTCTGAATATGGTGCTTGAGCCAGCGTTTCTCCTCGTTTAGTCTTATTAAATATTCATCGATGAACTAATAAAAGAGAAAAACACTTTGGGTCAAATCGCAAAATGTAATTTTTATTTTGGATTTTATTTCCTAATAATCCTCCAATATTTTGTAGCCCAAATTAAAATATGTTTACAAAATTTAATTTGCTGTATAAAAACTATCAATACTTATCATTTCAGGAATTTAAGTTTGTTACTGAAAATCGTATATAAATTCTAAATAATATTTTAAATCCTTAATAATATCCTGAATAACACTCCAAATCCTTAATAATATGCTTAATTATACAGACAAATCGATGCGTTAAGGTAGGGGTCTCCAAAGTACGGCCCGCGACAGCGAATAGTTTATTGTTGCTGTAATAAGTTGGATAAAAAAAAACACAGAATGATAATAACTTGGTTTTATTTACTTGCTAGGTAAAGTATAATACGTAGAAGCATAACAACTAACAAATAATTGAAATCAATCTCACTAACATTATAAACTAGTGAACATCCCGCGGTAACCCTCGATAGTTATGTTGAGGTAATGAGTATCGCCTATATATGTATATCGATGTTTGGAATGTATATATATCCTGAATCAAACATACGATTTTTATCCTAAAATCCCTCAGGAACGGAAAATCTAAATTAAAGCGAATGAAAGCGCAGGGTTTCCACGTGTAAAAAAATACTAATGAGATTTATGTAATTGTGATTTTTCACTGACAATAGTTTGTAGTTAGCAAGCGTATGCTCACTCAGAGCGGGTACTCGGCGACTGGTCTAGAAATTATAGATAATGGCAGAAAAATTAAAACTGTTTTGGTCCTTGGAATTTACTGGAGTAAACAGTATGGACCTAAGGCTGGAAAGTTTGGAGACCCCTGCGTTAAGGCAATATAACACTTCTGTATATATTTTTCATCGAAAATATCTCAAGACTGAATGATGAAAATAAAAGATAAATTTGAATTTACTAATGTTTGAGAAAAAATTAAGACTGGTATAATCAGTCAAACATAACTAGTATGTAAAAAATAAATTAGATAGATAGATATTAACTTTATATAAAAATTAGGTTAATTCTTAAGCACACTTTTAACCATCTTTAAAAAGACAGCGAGGTAATATATAAAGAGCAAATTGCGTGTAAAATAAAAATTTGTTTATATAAAATTGTGCCGCGATTGTTTTTTTTCAAATTAAATTAAGAATATCAATGATAACAGACGTTAGCTTATTTTTTCACACTGTCATAAGAACAAATTAAATTAATTTAATGTACTTGAAACGCGATTTTTGACCAAAATTTCAATTTTCACATCACTTTAAGGCCTAATAATTCCTTATCCTTCTGAAAAAAGTTTCAATTTTGCTTCTGTCTCTTATAGAAGCAAAGTTATGGCAATTTTTGAAGTAGGAAGTAAGTTTCTAAAATCGGAACTAGTTAGACCAGTTTTACATTCATTTTTTGCTTATTAGGAGAGTTAAAATTTGTTCCTATGAAAATAATAAGAAATGAATAACATTTAAATGATTTAAAATATTAAAAATATCTTTTAACAAAACTAGATTTTTTTTTTTTTTTTGTTTACTTTGTAACTATTTTTCATTATTATTTCGTATCCATTTGTTTATCGTGCTTTATTTCTAAAATACTATTTTTGTATTGAAAACGGGGGGAAAAAAAAGTTACTTAGAAAAAGGAACGACAGTTTTACGGAAATCAGTTTAATAAAAAAATGTAAAAACAATGCTAATACGGAAAATCCAACAAAGTACCGTAATTTATTAAATTTTTAATATACTTGCGAAATCGTTATTAATAAAATAAAAAGTGGATAAAAAGTGTGCATCCCTATAAGTGTGTTTAAATCCATAAAGTTAAAAAAATTCGTTCATTTTTTTATGTATATAGACGATGTTTTAGTTTATTTTCAACGATAATAGTTTATTATTTAACGCTTTACTTCCATTTAATGACAAAGATTACAAAAAAATTGAGTGCAGAAATTAAATTACGCTTATATGGTTTACCCAAAGAGTTAATTTATCATCTAACTCTGCTCTGCATAAATCGTAATATATTTATTGAAAGAATCCAGATCTAGAATGCTTAATACTACTAAGCAAAATTAATATATGAATTTTAAATTTAAAAAATATATAAAAAGTAGGAAAGAACAAAAACTATATATTCAATAGAATACGCACTATATATTAAGTTTTATGATTATTTATATATACACTCAAGAGCCAAAACATTATGACCACCTGTCAATAACGAGTTGGCCCACCTTTGGCGCGCAACACAGCTTCAACTCGCCTTGGCATGGATTAATACCACCACTTAATACCAGTTAAATACCACTTCCACCTGATCACGTGCCTTCCACGTCATCCAAGTGAGTTCATTGTAAAATGTAGGGGTGGTCATAATGTTTTGGCTCTTGAGTGTACATATTAAATATTGTCAACCCAACATTGATGATCACTTCTTATCCAAATTCTACATTGATTTTCTAGCAAATACTAACGAGTATGAAATCAACTAGAATTTTGTTCCTATTCCATGTCGTGAAAACCTTCTACAAGGTCTGAAAAGGCGGACGACTTCACAGCAAAATTAATTTCACTGCTCGACTTATTATTAGCAATCGGCCTCCAGGCTTGCCAATACCCTCACTTCTCTTTTATCAAACAAAACAGAGCTCCAACCTCAGTCTTTTGAAAGACGATGAACAATTTTCTCAAAAAAATCGAATTTCCTCCCCCTGCAAACGAATGAGGCACCTCCCTCCCACTGAAATCTCCCCCTCCCCAACCCATCGTGCGAGAACTCCCTGAGAATTCGAAAGGCAAAAAGCCACGTTCCTCCACCGAGAATTCTCCGCAAGATTTCACTCCTTTTTTTTTTAAACTCTACAACGATCTCTTAACATCAAGCCCTTTCAAATAATTTCTCAAAGCTTTAATTGGGGACGGTGGCATGCTCCAATAATTTGAAATTCCAGCCAGTGGCGCACATTCCAATCTGCTGCAGTCGTCGCAACCTAAAGACGCTAGTTCGTTGAGCGACAGAGCAGAAAACTGACTCGATCCGTTCGCACTGAAATCTCTTCGAGCCGCTCTTACTCCTTCGATCTTTATTGGCTCAATCCAAGTCAAGCGTTTTGAGAGTAAAAGTTGGACAACTGCAAGCGATTGTTTCTGGCGTTGCGCGTTGAGGCTTGTGATTGGCAACGCTTTGGCCTTGGGTGAAGGAAGCTTTAGACTGTCTGGCAGCATTTGGGAATACTCCCATGCGACGAGACGTCGGGACAGTTAGCTCTAAATGTCATACCAGAAGGTACCACTCCCCCTTCCCAATCCGTCAACTTGCTGTTCATGGAACGCAGGATGTATACACGAGCGATATACAACAATTATTAATATTATAAATAGTTTTTATGATATTAATTAATGTTTGAAGATTAATGAGATTCATAAAAAAACAATTTGTGTAATAATTCATTCGTTTGAATTATTACTCACATTGTTTTGTAATGAATCTCATTAATCTTTGAATCCTAATTAATATAAAAACTAACTAGAATTTCTATTTGATTAAATTATCTATCTTAACAAAAAATGCATATTAAAATAATCAGCTATAATCAATTTAATACACATTTTAATTATATGCTATAAATTCAAATCTTTATTCAATTTTAATATAATATACAAAATTGAATTTCTAAGGGCTATTCTTAGAGGTGTTAAGGAAAATGATTGTGGGAGAAGAAATTTATACATTGCTGTAAAGACAATATATTTTTAAGATATTATAAAATTTATTAAGATCCATAGATCAAACTGGGCTGCTCATGTATTTAGAAAGAATGATTTAAATCCTGTAAAAAGGCTCGTTTTGGCAAACCCACAGGGACAAAGAGGAAGAGGGCGACCTAAGTTGCGATAGATAGACGCAGTTGAAAAAGATTTTGCTGTACTGGAGGACCATTGCCATCCAAAGGAATGCATGGAAATCTCTTCAAAGGAAAGCCGTGGCCCACCCTGGGCTGTCGATTTATTTATGATGATGGTGATGACGCAAAACTGAATAAACATTTTAATTTATAGTATAGATTTATCAAAATAAATGATTTCCTGCCCCCCTCTTTTTTAAGAAATGAATCCTCATTTTTAAAATCTGTTGATGAATCGATCTAGATCAGGTCAGATAGCAAAATTGGCCATGAGCCACGAAGGGCCCCCGGAGTATTTAGATTTTGACTTAATCATCACTCAAAGAGGAGGGAGAAAACCCCGCAGATGTTATCCATGTGTGTGCGTTAATTCTAAATCGTGATAGCAAAATGTGGGTGCGATGTAGCAGGCCATCTGTGGCCCATACTGGTAACTCAGAACTACATATCTAATGTTAAGGAGGCGAATGACTAGGGTTTAAGTGACAGGCATTCGAAAATAAGCCACTTTAACCTTGATATATGCATATTACATAAATTGTGGAATTATAAATAATTATAGGGCCCGCAACAAACAGAAATTGAACAATAGTCCTTTCTCACGCTTATTAGCAAGTGTCAATTGGGTCAAGTATTAAGTTTAAAAACAATTATTATGCGAAGTATATGCATATAACTAAGAACAAAATAGTAACTTACTTTTAAAATTAAAATAATCAATAAATGTTAAGATACTTTTTTTTATACTAGGAACCTGATGGTCAAGTGACTAGCGCTTGGTGCCAAAGGTTTTAGGTTCGAATACCGACGGTGCCATGTATGTTTGTAATAATTTGGAATCTACTTTAAAACGTAAGTCCCGATCTAATATGACTAACAATCCTGCCCCATAAAAAGAGAACATCTGTTTCGAAATCTGCCAGCAGACAGGCGATCTTGGTTCACCATGGGGCTTTTGCGCCAATGAAGAAGATCTCAAAAATGTTTTTCGTTAAGTCATTGATTGCTTTTAGGGTTGGTTGGTAGAAGGTGGTAAGAACGTCATAAAGGTGCGGAACCGTTATAAATTTAAGAATACATTTTTGTAACGTCGCAAGTATTAATTAATATTCGATTTATTGCTTATATAAAATAAGGAAAATATCAACTTGTTTGCTTTGCGTTTGCTGGGCAACCACTATAAACAGAATTTACGTAAATGAACTATAGATGAAACTGTTTTTTATTATTAATTTTTTAAATATATATATAAATAACATTTCAATTGAAATCATAAATGGAGAGGAATTGCTTGAAGAATTAAATCCATTTTAAAAATGTATTTTTAAGTGAATTACTTAATTCCAAAATCCACTTTATGTTACAAGTTATATTTACAAAAATGATTTGACAGTTTCATTCACACACTAAAAATATATTTTTAAGAATATTGACAACCCTTCCTACAAGTGTAGTTAGAAAGATCATTTTCGAATTTTAATAAAATAAGTTATTTTAGATTCAACAGTGCCACAAAATTCGATGATAAATCTGTCTGTTATAGATACCTAATTATACAAAATGACACGCACAATATTTTAA
The DNA here is from genome assembly GCA_021605075.1 of Caerostris darwini. Taxonomy (NCBI): domain Eukaryota; kingdom Metazoa; phylum Arthropoda; class Arachnida; order Araneae; family Araneidae; genus Caerostris; species Caerostris darwini. Next base: position 101,336 of record BPLQ01007167.1, on the reverse strand, counting down.
ATGTTGATGATATTTTATGTAGGTTTAGTTCTGCAAAACCTTGAAAAGTAAGTTTACAATCCTGTAATAGTAAACTATTTTTTTTTTTGTCATCTTTAATAAAACTTTAAGTGGTACATAAAATCACATGGAATTTTTGTTTTTGAAAGTGGTATAGTTTGATTTGTCGCTCTACGGTCATTTTGTGCACACTTTGGGCTATTAGATCGGGACCTACAGTTTCACATGGATTTCGAACCACTAACAAGCATCCATGCTACCATCAGGATTCGAACCTGAAGTCTGTGGTACTAAAGGCCAGATAGATAGCCAATTGGCCACCAGGCCATTTTTTTTTTTTAAATGGAGAGTTTCAGTTATCGCATTTAACTAGTGCGCAGACACGCCTTCCTTCGACTCTGTTTCGGGGGGGGGCGTATCGATTCTGGAATTCCTGTGTGGTATTAAATACCACTAAAGCTTCCATATCATCAATTACTTAAACATTTGCATAAAATTAATTTGTTCAAACTCTCTGGAATATAATACGATCTTTTCAGAAGGAAGCGGTCCACAATTGCGTCTGTGATTAATAATCAAACGACTGTCACCTCCAACGTTCACAAAGCAGAGGTTCTTGCAGACACTTTAAAAGACCAATTTACTGAAAACGATACTAATAATCTTAATACCTCTAATGAAGTTCAAAATATTATTTCTTCCTTCTTAGCGCAAAATAAGAATGCTGACAATATCCCAGCTACTAAAGCTTCTTTTATTATTGAATGTATTTCTTCTCTTAAAATTAACAAAACCCCTGGTATTGACTCAATCACTAATAAAATGCTCAAAAACTTGCCTTTCAAATTCATTCTCCAAATTTGTAAAATTACTGATGCCATTCTTAATACTAACTATTTTCCTCAGTGTTGGAAGACTGCTCGCATTCTTCGATACGCAAACCTGGAAAAGACCCTACTTCTCCTAATAGTTACCGTCCTATCTCTCTGCTTTCTTCTCTCAGTAAAATAATTGAACGTGTAATTGCTAATATTCTGAATGATAACTCTAGTAATCTTAATATACTAATCCCTCAACAATTTGGATTTACTAAAAAACTTTCCACCACCCACCAACTGTATAATATTACTGAAACCCTATCTGAAGGATTTTCCTGGAAACGAGATACTGCTGCTATTTTTCTGGATGTCGCTAAAGCATTCGACAGAGTGTGGATCGACGGGTTGATTTATAAAATGATTAAGTTTAATTATCCTTCTTTTTTAATTCTTACCATCAGAAACTATCTAACGAAAAAAATTTTGTTGTATCTGTTGGAAATACTGACTCCAAAGTCTGTAATATTCTTGCTGGGGTACCTCAGGGCTCGATCTTGGGACCATTTCTTTATAACATTTATATTAATGACATTCCTCAAGATCACAAAATTATTTTAGCTCTCTATGCAGATGATACAGCTTTAATTACTCAGGGGCGGCGCACACACATTATACAGAAAAATCTACAAAATTATATTTATAAACTTGAAAATTGGCTTAACAATTGGAAGATTATAATTAACGTCGCGAAGACTGAGGCAGTGCTATTTACCAGGAAAAATAAATTTAATACTCCTAACATAACCACTTATAATACTAACATTTCCTGGTCTAAAGAAGCAAAATACTTAGGTGATATTAGATAAGAATCTTAACTATTGCTCTCACATTAAATACCTTCGCAATAAATTTAATAACCAATTAAGAAATTTCTTTCCTTTAATACGTAGAAACTCCCCACTAACAATTGAACTTAAAAAGCTAATCTACCTTTCTTACCTCAGACCCATTATAGCATATGCGAGTCCAATTTGGGGCTCTACTTCTAAAGCAAACATCACAATTCTCGAAAGACTGCAAAACAAAATTATCCGAATGATCACGGATTCGCCTTGGTTCTGCGGAAATACGATATGCCATCTCTATCCCCAGTTTTGTTGAATATGTTGAAAAACTAGCGATTCATTTTTATAATAATCTCTCCAACTCTAACAATCTTGTATTACAAGATCTTCAAAATTACAGCTATGATATTTCTCTCCCCAAAAACCGCGATCTGTTTTAAATATCAATAGTTAAAATCACTATTTCCTCTTTCTGAAGGACCAATGCTTTTCTTCTACACTGCAATGGATGTCTGGTTTTCATTACGGCGGTGCTCAGTTTTTTATTAACTTTTCTTTTTTACTACAGTATGCTTTCATTTTGTAATTTTAATTCCTTTCCTTCTGTAATTTTTTTATCTCTCTTAATTTTTTTTTTTTTTTTTTTTGTAATTAGTTTATTTGTAATTTTTTTTTTCAATTATCTAGTTTTTCTATAAATTTAACATTTTTTCACACTGGCAATGGGCTTAGACCAATCGACAAGAACCCTATTTTTTCAAGGGCGGAGGTTTAGGGTCGCTGCGCGGCCAATGCACTCCGAAAATCTACAACGAATAATTTGTTCAAATTAAAAATGATAAAATAAAATTTAAAACAGTTAAAATTAGAAAAATATCTTCACACTTAAGATGTAGTAACACTTAAAGATGTCGGTACAATTGCGTCCGTTACTCGATGTACAAAAAATAAATAATTTAAATTATTAATTAAGTGATAAAAATAATAATTTAAAATAAAGTGAACTAGTTTGAAAGCAGGTTATCAGAGAATAGTCCAGTTGTGTACAATTAGGTCGTACCAACTGTTTGCATATAAATGAAGAGGAAAGTTACCGACATCATTTTTTTTTATTCTGTTATTTATGGGCATTCTATATAATGGTGTTAAATAAACAATTTGATACTATTTATTTCTATAATTTGCAGCTAACAATTGAATGCCATTTTAATGAAATTCGGCTGTAGGGGAAGAAATTCGGGATGTATCATAAAATCCCGATCTGTTTTCCAACGTGATACATTAATTTGATACAAGATTTCAGCAAAACGTAGAAACGGACTTCCACTTTTTCAAACAAAGTAAAGAAAGAAAAAAAAAAAAGTCTTTAATTAATAGAGCTCCAACATTTTAATTTCACGGATGATAAACTCCAGCGTTTTGCAGACATAGAAAATTATAAATAATTATATTTACCACTGCATAATTATGCAGGTTCGAATTTTCATGTAGGAATGAGTATCATTATTATGTAACTACTTCATAGATATTTTAGATGGAATTTTTTTTTTTTTTTGACTTTGACACAGTTAAATAATATTTTAAAGACAACAAAAAAATGCGCAATTAAATTTAAAACTCGACATCATTTGTGAACACATAATCTATGAAAAATATATTGAATTTATAAAAAAAAAAAAAAAAAAAAGGCATTGCAACTGAATAAAGTTTGAACATGCAAAAAAGAAATGTATCTGATAATATTTAAAACAACTATATTGTTCTATTATAGATTGAATTATTTTGTTATATTATTTATTTTTTTTGAAGAAATGTCATTTAGAAAAAGTGTGCGTTGCCCTTTATATATTAAAACATTGTCATTTTCATTTATTGTTATTATATATTAAGAAATCTACATCAATAAATGAATAAAAGATAAAACAAATTAAAAAATTGCACGTTCAAGCACAGCCATTACATCGCAAAATCATTATTCTTCGTATGCGCTTTAACGTAATTTTTATCCACGCTTCCTCTCTTGGCTCTGCATATTGGACGAGCGTCAATGAGAAAAAAAAAAAAAAAAGAATATTTTTCAGACATTCTTACATTTGTTTAATATGAAGGAGAAAATAAATGGAATCTCGCATCAGCCCAATTACTCTTAAGAAATTACCAAGGCGCTGCTTGTTGATCTATACTTTTTTAAGTTCTTTTTTATTATGAAAAATGATGGTCAATAAATCTATTTTAATTAATCAACTACAGAATGCAGTCATTGATTTTGTTCCGAATTCTTCTTATTCTCTCCACCCACAATCTGATGATCACAGGATCAGCGATATAATCGAAATTGTTGGATAAAATGAAGGACATATTATTCACGTCTTTGTCTAAATGTATTAACATTTAACAATAAGTATAAATACAATAAATACCAACTCGAAGCCATATTATGTTACGAAATATAAATTAATAAGCGTAAGTAAAGTATCAAAAGTAAATTAATCTGGTAAATTAAAACATGTATGTGTTCAACGAAGATGTAATAAAAGGAATGGTACCAGAAAGTTTATACTGGGTTTGGCTAACAGGATATACAGTTAGATTAAAGAACGTTTTTATACTTCTGCAATTAGCAGAAAATCGCATGGAAGCAATGGCATGAGGGGTAACACATTCACAACAAAAAGAAAAGAAATCTCAGGTGTTTAAGGTAAAATGATGGTTTCAAAAACGATCCACTGAGACATTTTTCAACTAGTGCGAAACAACAAATCGTTTCAGTTTTAATATTTCATATTCCGTATTGATTAGCATTTTTGTAAACCACACATAAAATGTTGAATTTTAATTTTGAAATGTAAAATAAAATCATGCATCTCCAAAAACTATATCTTTGTGAAAATAAATAATAAAAAAAAAAAAAAAAAAAAAAAAAAATTCTTATTCCATGAGACGCATCCAATTCCAGACATCTAGGCAAAACATTTTTGAGTCTTTTTGTTACCTTTCACTTCTTTCCAAGTCTTTTTTGATTTACATTTTTGTAAATTATTACTTTAAAAAATCGTGAATTTTAATTTTAAAATGTAAAATAAAAGCATGCATCTCCAGAAACTCAATCCTTGTAAAAATAAATAATAACAAAAAAAAATCTTATTCCACGAGACACATCCAATTCCAGACGTCTAGGCAAAACCGAACGCTTGCGTAACTCTGAGTTCCTGGAAAAATAAACAAATATTGCTCAGAACGCTCGAAAATTTCTCAACCCCTTCCCCCCTCCTCTCTTTTTCTCAGTATTGCGTCCCGGAGTAAATTAAGCAATCGACGTTAACATAAAATGCACCTAAGAAGACATCAACCGAATTATTCACAGCGCCCTCAACCATAGTTGTTACAATAATTTGGCGCAAACGCAGTGGCTCAAAACACCGCCAATTCCGAATCGATGGCGAGGTTCGGGTACCCCATCATAAACCTGGCACTACACCTACATTACGCCGCCATTTTATATTACGTTCTGTGACGTCACGCATTTTTCAAAAAAAGAAAATAGAATAAAAATAAAAAAAAATAGAAGAGAAAAAGGACTCTGCACTGCAGTGCTGTGCATCCGGCACTGTACCAACCAGCCTGCTCCTTTGGCAACACGGAACTTGAGCCAATGAAATTGCGCGCTTAATTTTGTTATTTATTTATTTATGTAGGGAGAGACGTGTACCCCGGCGCTGTCGTGTTGTGCTTGCTCAGCTCAGACAGTTTCTCCCGAAAGTTTCCACGAATTTTTTTTTTTTTTTTTTCAAATAGGTGTTACGTTAATTTGATAATACAGCTAAAAAATGACCATAAATAAAAAAAAAAATATTCACACATATATATATATATATATATATATATATTAATGAAAGGTACTACAATTTTATAAAACTTTAAAAGTTGTCTGTAATGTAATACTGAGGTATAACATTTAACTGCATAACAGAAAAAAAAATTATTTTTTTATAAGTCTTATATTCTTTGCAGTGACTGAAACGCAAATGCAATTGAATGAAACGTGATAATGTTTGTCCATTTGTGTCAGAATCACATGCAACCTGGAGTCGGTACGACATTTCCAACAATTCTTCCTAAGTAAATATTATGTGAAACAGAGTGTATTCCCACTTAAGTTATATATCAGAAGATATTACTAAATCTCATCTTTATGCACATTACTTTGAAAGTTTTGGTTAAAGAATTTAGAATCAAAAGTCACTGAATCACCTAGTTTATGGACTCTTTCAAACTACTTACTTGTAGGTGAATTCTAAAACACTTTAGATCCAACTTTCCTCAAAGAATTCGAATGTTTTTATAAACTAGATGAAAATTAACAACGTTTTGTGTACTCCTTAGGTATCCAATACTCTTTTTGATAATCTTTTTTCTGTATTGAACTACATTCGATAATATTTTATTTATTTTTTTTTTTTATCAACAGCACAGTTATCGAAACAATTGTCCTTATCTGTAGCACGCTTTTTACAACTGTTAAGTAATTTAAAACTCATAAAATAAAAACATAAACGTTTTTCTTTCTTAAATCTAATTTACAATGAGACTTAATTTCTTTAAACATAATAAAATTGGAAACATTAAATTTTTGTTATGATATTTTAAGTTTTGGATTGATTTTATTTTGGTCGACGTGGATAAATAAATTGCAAGTTTCAAACTGATTTCAATAAATAATAACCTTTCAGACTATAATTAATAAGAATAAGCATTATGAAAAGAATACAAAAGGAAATATCTACATAAATATTGAAAATCTGCTTACTTGCTAAATGAAATTTAAAAACAAACAGATATTCTACTGTGTCGACATATAGATAAGAAAACAGATATTTACGATATAGTGAGATGTAATAAACATGCTACACAGACTATTATGAACTATAGAATCAAATGTAATGTTGATAAAATAAGATGATTATCACAATGGATTTATTTATCTATTTAATGATTTGCCACGTTGCGAAATAAATAGTTCATTATGTTTTTAATTTTAATATTGAAATACATTCAGTTTAAAAAAAAATTACTAACGATTCTATATAACATCAAATCTAAAATTGTTTTAGTCCTTTTTGTTTCAAAGATCTTTTTTATAAATAATTTTTTTAAAAAAAATTTTGACTTTGAAAAAAATTTACTTAATTTAAAAAAAAAAATAATTAATTTTGTTAGTAAGTGAAAAAAAAAAAAAAAAAAAGTATTTGGCAAATATAATATATTTCTCGTCAGTTTTGATCTAAAAAAGTATATAAAACTAGGGCTGTTTTTTTCCATCTTGGAAAAATAGTGAAGACCCCGAAAACTGCATATTTGAAACTAAAAAGATTATTTTTAAAAATAATATATGCATATTATAACTCTTTTTAAAATAAGTAATAGGTGAGAAATATCAAATCGAAAGTTTTATTCTCAACGGAAGTACAGCAAAATTATCAAAGGTTTAAAGATGACTTACAAGAGCGACTGTATGCTAATATCATTTATCTTACTAAACATAAAATGTTTTAATTATATTGTTGGACGGAAAACTTAAACTAAACTTAATTACTTACTAAAACTTAATTAAAATTTATAAAACAAATTGAGCAAAAACTATTTTGAAATTCTCATGATTGCATGAAAAAAAAAGTGTCTACTTTATGTGCAAAATAAATTTATGGGTATGGAAACTTGAAATCTACTGCCCAAATATTTCTACAGCTTGGCTTCTTTTAAACTTTTCCTGGAACTCCATTTATTTCAAAAGCACCAGAGCACAACGTACATCTCGGTCAACAAATGGCGTCATTTTTTTGCACAGGGCAGGTAACCGGTTCTGTAACAAATAAGTCAACAGTTGTTTTTTTTTCCCCTTCCCATTTTACATACTTCAATGAAGAAGCAAGTTACGACGTAAACAATTTTTCTACCATGCAAATAGAAACTATAAATTCCGTCTATAATATAATCAATATTTCGTCTATATTCAATAATATAAAATTAAATATGCGATATTATTTCGGTTCCAAGTGAAGTTAGTTAACGCATAAGTTTACTATTTTACAGCTTTTCATTTTTTTTCTACATTAAAAATAGAGAGAAAAAAAAAAAAAAAATACAGTAGAACCTCTATAAGTCGAATTTCAAGGGAGACGAAAAATAATTCGAGTTATAGAGTTTTCGACTTATGGAGGATTTCGACTTACGCGGATTTTGTAAGGAAATATTCGACTTGTGGAGGTTTAGATTCTAACTTATTTTGAGTAAGAGAGGTAAAATAAATAAAAATTCAATTCAGAGGTAATAAACATGTTTATTTGCACCTTAAAAATTAAAATAATTCTGAAACAATTTTAAAATTAAAAAAGTCAGTTATTATTATTTATTTTTTGCTTTAGACAATTCGATCATTCTCTATCTATAGCATTATCTAAGCTATAAAGAGCAGAAAATTCTTTTTCTTCCGAGTTGCTTTTTCATAGAATTGGTTATTCTATTTACTAAATACTCATACACTGTTTTCTAAGAAACAATGACGTGCATTGCCGGCAAATCCTTAAAGTCTGTAACTTATTTTTCTTCGAGCTATAGAGGTAATTAGTTTTAAATGATCGAGTTGTAAAATCAAACATTGCTAATGTTCGTGATACAGAGGTCCAATTTTTTTTTCGAGTTACGGAGGAAAAATATATACCAAAATAGCTTGTGGGGATTGACTATTTATTTCGACTTATAGAGGGTTGAAATTTCGAGTAATGGAGGTTTTGGGGCTTGTAGGGAAGGGAACAACAAAATTTTTCGAGTTGTGTAGGTTTTCGACTTAAAGAGGTTGTACTGTAATAATAATAATAATAAATTATACTTTATTCGTTTTTAAAAATCCACTGTATTGAAATATTTTTAAAAATAAGGTTGTTTCAAGATTCTGACCTAAATTTCCAAAAAATATTTATATAAAAAATATCATTTATTAGAGTAATTTTGAAAGTAATCTTAACTTAGCATTTATAATGGAAATTACTCTTATTTCAGTTATTCTTATTAGAAACATTTTATTTTATGAAATAAATGTACCACAAGCAATTATTTTTACATAATTAGATATCCAGGAAAAATTTAAATATAAAATCTTATAAATAGTTTAATGCATATTTGCATAATAAAAATTCTTTCACAAACAAATATTTTGAAACTATAAACAAAGAAATGGAAAAGTATTAAATAAAAAAAAAAAGATGTTAACAAGAAATACAAATTATATCTGTATATAATAAAAGGAACTTTGTATAAAGAAAATATTAAATAAATAAAGAACAATGAATATAAAATACGAATTTTAAAAATAAATGAAAATACAATGCTTTTGTCGATTCTACTTTATTGAAATTATACTTGAAAAAAAATAATCAGATGCAGCTTTTTCGTGATTTTTGTTTACGTGCTAGATAAAAATATAACAGATTTCTCATTGTTATAATTTTTTTAAGTCGCAATTATAAAATACGAACATTCAATTATAAGACAAATGTATGAAATAGCAAGACAAAGTACAAATTTCAGTTAATTTGCACAACAATCAAGATCACCTTCCATAATTTATCTGTAATTTTAAATCACTAATAAAATGGTAGGTCGGTTTTTTTTTATATAAAATACTAGCAAACATGATCTATCAATGCAATTACATCTTTTTTACTTTGGTAAATTTAACTAAGAAAAATATCAGCGAAAGTAAAGAGATTCAAAGAAAGTTTTCTGGGAAACACATTCACGCAAAATCACATCATAAGAGACTACAAAAAAATTACTAAATGACACTATGTTTTGGCGACATTTAAATGACAGCAATAAATATATGGCAGTACAATTAAAATATTTTTAATAGCTAATATAAAAAATAACTTAAAAGTAAACAAATACACGATAGACAAAATCTTTCGCCACTTTCATTTCTTTGAAAACAAGTAATCGAATCATTTGATTTTCCATATAAATTGCTATATGTTAATCATTCATACATTCATAAAAACAAATTATATATTTCTAAATAATAAACACATTAAATAAATTTTATTTATGTAATGTATTTGCATTAAATTAGTTATGTAATTTCCTCTAAAATAAAATTTTAATTTAAAAAAACCCAAATTCTTTTAATTTAAAAAAAATAGCATTTTTTGATTTTTAGCCTGTCCCCACATACTATTTCGGGACGATAAAATGTTCCGTTTTCAGAAAAAGAACTACTCAAGGTAATTTTTTCTCCCTTTTAAAAAAAAAAAAAAAATACGTTTTTTTTTTTTTTTTTTTTTTTTTTGTAGATAGAGCCTGGCAAAGTGGCAATGACTACAAGCACTCATGTGCAATACGTCTCACACCTACGTAAATCGGCTTAGAAGCCTACCAACTCAAAATTACATGAAAATGGCCGCAGTGGTGTTATCAAAGAATACGCGAGAAAGAATACGAATATAGCTGCTTAGTTTCTTACAAACAATAGTTGCAGAATTCGAAATACTTGAATGTCTATTTCAATCAAAATACACATATGGAAAGAAATTCAAAGTGTAATGAATGGATTGATTGAAATGGCATTCATAAATTATAACTAAGATACAGAAGTATTTCACGAGTATTCGTAACCTCTAACCACATTCCACCGCAAAAAAAAGTGATTGAATGGAATTCTTCTCATTTGGCTCATCATTGAATTATGAAAACTTTCGTATAATTTTTTAATAATTATGTGTGTCTAGCACACGCACGCAGAAAGGATTTTCTTTCATGGATATATGAACGAACGAAAACAAGTAATATAAAAATAAAAAATTTAAAGTCAATTCCTACTTTTTTTTCACTATATTGTAAAAAGTCTTTTATAAGCAATTTTCATTCATTTTTTTAAGTTAATCGGGCGCCATCTATTGGTAGATATATGCAATTTAAATCTAAAAATTAATTAATTAAATTTAATTACTGAATTAATATTTGAAAAAACTGTATTAACATCCAGTGTCATCCACTACAAATTAAAAAAAAAAAATGTGTTTGAAGTTGAGTGGATGAATAAGAAGTATTTTATGAACGATTGAAAATTTGAATAAGATATATATAGGGAGAGTGAGAGGTAATAGAAGGAATTGAAAAAAGATAGTAAAGGCTAAGTTGTTAAAGCAATGTTTAATTACCAAAGTAAATTTTAAGAGATCTAGTCAAGAATTTTTTTGAATATCAAATATACAGTCCAACATAGGCAAAGGTAGTGTGTTTTTGGAGTGGAATCCCCGCACCTCCTTTTGCATAATTAGTGAAATAAAATAATTAACTTTAAGACAGATAAACATGTTTTTGTCCGGGGGGATAAGAAACGAATAAAAAAAAATATCTTGAAATTTCCTAAGTAGTTATAAAATATATTGTTTGCAACGCATAAAAAAAAATAAATAAATAAAAAATTATGCGGTAAATAGGAACTGCATAAAAAAGTTCCACATAGAAAATATACAATTTCAAAACCTCGCGATGCTTCGCATCTAATAACATCCGTGGTAATGGGATGATATAATATCAGGTGGGTCGTTTGTTGGATTTTTTTTTTTTTAATTTGCATTCTTTGACAGTCATCTGTTATCTTTTTGTATTAAACTTTTTAATTAATTTTTATTCATAATATGCATTTGATGGAATTTTTTTCTTAAAACCGCATAAAAATAGATTTGACTGTACTTACGTTATTTTTTCTTTAGAAAAATATAATACCAGTTCTTTTCATTAATAAATAAAAATTATGAAAAAATATACAATTTTGAATACACATTCTATTACTTATTAATTAATGTCTCGTCTTGAGGAAAACAATAAATGGTCATTTAATCATACGAGTATCAATAAATGCAAAAAACAGATATTTAAATAGAAATAATCTAGAAAGTACAAAAAACAATTTTAGTGCAAAGCTGAAAGATACAAAAACTAAAATATTAAAACCATAAAAACTTAAGAATGTTTCTAGAAACAAATTGAAAAAAAGAAAACCATTCTTAGCCAAATATTTATGATCAGACCTCATCAATCGATAATCGAAATAATAAAACCCACGTTATGCAAAATAAAATTTGAATATAAATCGAAGATTTTTGAATATTAAAAATAAATTTTAAGCCTACAGTGCATCATAAAATTTTTTACAGACATGCTTGTGCAAATTAATATATATAAAAAAAAATTATTCAACAAAATTTTGAATTAATTTAATTTATTTATTAAAGTTTGAATTATTTAGTTTAAGCATGTTTTTTTACTTAGAATTTGTTTGAAATCATTTAATTTGAATTTGGTTTAAATATAATAATATACGATGCAAAAATGAATGCTACTTATAAGGAAAGAAGAATGAAATCTTTCAGCTGCTCGTTAAACTGTTTTTAGCATACGATTGAATATTTACAAGTTTTAAATATAAAATCTTGGTATAGATTCGAAATAATCTTTAGTTAATTCTGTTCTATTATAGATTTTAAGGAAATGTCATACTCAAGAATTCTATCGTGAAATTCTAGTCAAATTTGTTACATTGAATTTTAAATACTTCTTTAGAATTGTAAAGCAAATACAATCTTAGTATTGCTATTCTGACAAAACTTCTAAGTGTCTCTGTAGAAAGGATTTGGATTGATTAAAAAATTTTTTACAATATCAATATACATTTACTGATCCAATAAAATTGAACTTACCAACTCTGGGGGATGACAGGCATCTCCACATTTTATCTACACAGTTGTGTAACCACTAGCTTCAAATTTATTTCTCTTTTGTTAGCAAATATAACACTGCAAATACATTTTTTCATGTTAATGAAGAATTTCTTACTTGCCATTTGGCCATGATACCATGTTGATCAAAATATTCTTCGAACTTAATACATCTTTGATAACTTGCTTGTGAGTCTGTTTCATCTTTTGTAGCCAATAAACTTGGATTTGAGTTTATTTTTCAAATGATGAATTGCTTCATTCTATAACACAATTATCTTGGCCTATCTGATCCTGATTTACTATGCTTATTATAAAACGTTTTACAATAAAAAAAAACCTCAGATAATATTCAAAAAACATTTGTTTTATTAACACCTGTTAATCAGAATTTGAACAGAAATAAGGTCAGATTTAATTTAATTTTTAATACTCACTATCGTCCACCATATCCTAATTAAAGTCACGTAGCTAACTTAGCTATTAGAATGGAAAATACAAAATTATTTTTACGTAGAAAAACTGTCCAGTGAAATAATTTGCTAGTATATTCTAATAACAGAAGAGGGAAAAAAATGAACTTCAATTGCAACAACTATTCAATCATTTGATATACATAATTAATTGAGACTAAAAACTTTGATGGCATTAAATAAGATAAAAATGCAAAAGCACAAATTTGTAAATGAAATCAAGGAATTTTAGCTAATACGACTTTTAAAAAAATAATCGTTTATTGGAAAAGATGTAGAGAAAAAAAAAAAAAAAAATTGTGCACACAAGTAGAAGTTCAAATTAGCATGTGAATAAATTGATGCCATAAATTTTTGGCATGTAATTCCTTTTTTTCTTCCCTCAAGGTGTAATCGTCTGAAGTAATAATTTTTTAATAGTAACTGTACAAATAAAATATAACTAATATTTTTCTTAGACTAAAAAATTGAATTATTTGCAAGATTCTTAAAGGGTAAATTCTGATTTAAAAAAATCTACTGAAAGTTAATATAATAACTGTGAGTGTCGGTGTAACAATGGGCGTTGCCAAAATAAAGAAATGACTAAGAAACTATGTTCAAATAGCAAATTAAGAAGGGTGGGCTACGATATTCAGCATGTGCTCAAAAGATAGAAGTAGTGGGCTTGACTCGCAGAGTGCAGGATTCGAATTCTCTAGGCCAGGGGTCTCCAAACTTTCCAGCCTTAGGGCCATACTGTTTACTCCAGTAAGTACCAAGGCCCAAAACCGTTTTAATTTTTCTGCCATTATCTATAATTTCCAGACCAGTCGCCGAGTACGCGCTCTGAGCAAGCATATACTTGCTAACTACAAACCATTGTCAGTGGAAAATCACAATTACACAAATCTCATTAGTATTTTTTTACAAGTGGATACCCCGCGGTTTCATTCGCGTTCATTTAGCTTTTCCGTTAATGAGGGATTTTCAGGATAGCAATCATATGTTCGATTCAGGATATATACATTCCAAACATCGATATACATACATATGCGATACTCTTTACCCCAACATAACTACCGAGGGTAACCGCGGGATGTTCACTAGTTTATAATGTTAGTGGGATTCATTTCAATTACTTGTTATGCTTAAGTTAAATTTTCCGCGTATTATGCTTGCCATTAACCTTTACCTATCAAGTCAATAAAACCGAGTAATTATCATTCTGTTTTTTTTATCCAACTTATTACAGCAACAATAAGCTATTCGCTGTCGCGGGCCGTAGTTTGGAGACCCCTGCTCTAGGCGATATCCATTGTTTTCAGAAACGAAGTGACACGGTGGTGCTTATCTGACAGGAGTTTTCTTCCGTACGACAAACAAATGTAGTTACCCCTTAAAATTCATCCTTTCATCACAAATCAGTGGACTGTTCGTTTTATACATGAGTGGGATTCAATGCCTAATCGTGAACCACCTAAAATATGTAAAGATACTGCAATATATTGGAAGGGCAGTCTTCCTTCTAGACTAGTCCTTCAGCAGAATAGCGACAGATTGCAGAGCTACCATTTAATCATTTGATATGCAGTACATAACCGGGATTCAAACTTTGATGGCATTAAAGAAAAAGAAAAGCACAAATTTGAAAATGAGATTTAATGAAGTTCAGCTAACAGCACTTAAAAATAACAGTTTGTTGGAAAGAGACAAAAAACGTGTGTACATAAATCGAATGGGGAAGATATACATAATACTTGTGATGATTCATCATAAATAAGTAATTTTTATTATGATATACTATATTAAAAAATTGGTTCCGATTTTATGCAAATCATTCTTAAAATATAAAATTTGCGCCTCCAAAAAATCAAATTGCCAAACTCTTATACCAGGTACGATAGCTTGTGAAGATACACAGCAGAATCCAAAATTTTTATATCAAATAAAAAATGAATTTTAACCTGTATATCTAAAACTTGAAAGTTATAGAACATTTTAAATTTAAAACATACATATAAAATATTATAACTTCACAGACATATTTTTTTATGTTATGAGAAAGATCGAAAATTTAGTGTATATTCCTGTTTCATACAAGATTGCTTTTAATTTTGTTAAGACTTGTAGGGAGGACCATCAGCATCATTATGCAAAATAGAATTTAAGTGCCTACTCTCTCTTAAAAAGAAAAACATGATTTTATATACAAAGATAACAAAAATAGTTATTATATAAATTTACTTACTAAATTGGATAAAATAACATTTATAAGTCGCTCTACAGTTATTTTATCTTTGGAAATATTTTTAAGAATATATTCAAATTTGGGATTGAATACATTTCATGTATATGCAAATTGGACCACAAAATTGATTTTTGAACTCGGATGATATACTTGAACATAAAATTTTTAAAGAGATGTAATTTTTTAGACAATACCTCTCTGTTCATCTTTTTTTAGAAATTTGTAGATTTAAACATCGTTTTCTAAATCAGCTTCACTTTATATTCAATTGATTGTTGTGGATTTTATAAAAACCCACAATCAAATGTTTGAATGTTCCCTTATTTTATAGAAATATTTAGTCAAGTGGCCCTTAATAATATTTGTTACAAAAATGTCCAACTTAACACATTTTAATGCTTCTCCTGTACCAGCACTCTCAAGCTTTCCTAGGCTTCTAATGTCGATATTTTTCAATTTTGTTTCCCTCAAATCTAATTATGAGCTTGTAAAACAGAAATAAATAAATTCTAATTAATAATCAATATATTTTATACCACTACAATCTGCAGCTTATTAAAAAATATATATTTGAAGATTTGGACAAGTAGCAATTGCAATTACACCAGTAATTCCAAAATTGGAATAGGTTCAATAATAATAAATAATTTTAATTTCCTTCTTTTAAAATGCTTTTAACATTCTAAAACTTTTTTAATCTCAAGCTTTTGAAGATTCATGCACATTTGTTAAGTTTTCACCATCTAAAAAAATTGGATGCAATGCTCTTTAATAACTCTCGATTACAGTTATGATACAAGTGGTTTGAGGTTATACTCCAAGGCAAATTCAGTAAAGCCACAAAAATCCATTTATTATACCAAAAATAATCAAATGTTAAACTTCCATTGTCATTGACAACGCGACGTCAACTTTGATGAACCAGATCGGCGATCGAAAATGATGTAGAATGAAAAAAAATTGTCAATCATTCTCGATCGTTAATCTGATTAGTCAAAGTTGATGTCGCGCTGCCAATAAAAATGCACCCTAATAAATCATTTTCATCCGATTTATAAAGAGACTAATATTCATCATCATACAAAATTAAAGGGTATCTGGAAGTTTCATAATGATTAATCTTTATATTAAGACTAAATTTGGCTTTTAATTACTTTCTTATGCCAACAGCATTCATTTCCCATAATCAGTCTTGTTAATTTCAAATGAGATGTTATAGTTGGAAGTCCTTCAACTTAATAGGATAAATTGAGCCACAAGATTAAAATATATAACATAGAATCAGATAGATTAAAATTTTACAGGAAAACAAAATATCCTGAAAATGCCTTAATATATATATTGAGGATTTGTTTGACTATTAATTCAGTAAGTAGGTGACGTTTGTTTTGTCTGAAGGTCGCGTGTTCCAGCTAGTAAACTTTTAACCGACGTTGATACGGCAATGGAAATTTTCTATTACTTTTGAACTGATGATGTTTGATTGTGCCAACCTTTTGTAAATGTAATGTAATAACGATTAGCCAGTTCTTTTTAATTATCCCTACACACCCACAAAAGTAGAAACGTCGCCAGGGATGAGGTCGTTGACTCGTACTGCCAACGAGTTTTGGATGTAGACATTTTCGAATCAAATTGATACAGAAAACCACTCTGACTGGAAATCAACATAATCTCAAGATTGATTTTTTGGATAGCCGCCCTGCCTTCACGTTGGAATTAATGGTGATGAAGCTAAAAGCTGTCCTAGCTAAGTGAATTACTCCTGTCCTGCTTCAATTAAAGATACTTCCGTTTCCAGTCAAAAATTGCCCTGATTTGAAGTCTTCCATACGGCTGTGTGTGTGTTATCTGAAGTTGGTGTATTCTTTTAATCAGCTGTCTTTTTTTTTTTTTTACATTCGTCACCCGATCATGAGAATTTCCAGCTGCTTCACAAGTTGAAATTACAAATAAAGACATTTTTTTTATTTGACAATAACTTTTGCTTTTATATTTTTCTCATCCTGAAATTTAATTTCAATTAATATTACCATTTCCCCCTCCCCCCTCCCATAGTGTTGAAATTTAAAATGTTTTAGAAAGAAAGTTGCACAATTTCATTCTGAAGTGGGAAGAAAAGTTTTTTTTTTCTTTTATGTATGTAAAGAAAGTGTTATTTTATTACTTCAACTAATGTGAGATGTAAATATTTTATGCCAATTGAAACACATTTTAATATTTTTATTTCCTTGTTAGAAATTTTCCTTCAAAATACTGTTTATGAATGTTTCTATACTTAAATGATTTTTAATTTCTTTTGTTGATTATCATTTGCTTAAAGTTTTGAAACTAGTATCCAACTGAAGCTGAAACGACACATATGAGAATTGCATCAAAAGATGACAAACTGTATATCACACGTAACATTATTGCCTTAAGTAAGAAATATGTTTTAAAACTCACAAATCGTTTGTTGAAGCTCTGAAAAACATGTTGGGATCTATTGAGACTGAAATTCACGACAAGCATTTTTCCATTATAATGTATTTTATGGCAACCCATTTTCATTGGAAATGGAGTAAGATGCAGAATATGGTATAATCCACAAAGGTAGCAAAAGTGTTAAACATGTCTAAAAATTGCCTCCGAGCACTATGACAAGAGATGTTTTCAACCTGAAGTCTAGAATGGTGTTACTAAACCTTTCAAATGCTTGAATCATTATTAAGATAATTTTCCCAGAAAAGTTCACATAACATCGAATGTCGAAAAAATTGAAGATTTGGCTGAGTATGAATTTGGTATCACTAGCTTAGACGATAAGCATGAGTTTCAATATATATATATAAACTGCAATTAATTTAAGGAAAGAGCTGCAATAGTATTTATTTCCATATATAGAGACAAAATATATTTAAGTCTTTTGATGTAATGTTTGCAATAAAAAGAAGTAATAAAGCAAGTAATACTTGATAACTATTTTTGTTTCAGAAAGTTATTTTGTTGGATGCATGTAACTTCTAACTGAATGTAACATTACAGATATACACAACATTACAATACTTTCATTTAAAATGAATTATAAATTTTTGAATATTTTATAAATCTGCTTCTTGATTTTTATTCTTTTACTAGGTCTTATTTTTCAAGTGATTAGATTTGTGGTAAAATCATCAAGTGTTTTTAAAAAGATTATCTTAAACAATTACAAGTTTTCTCTAATTTTTGTTAATTTGGTAAGAAAATTTAATTTGAAAGGAATTATGTTATAAGGTGTAATATTAAGTATAAACTAATGCGAAAAGGTAGTGGCAACAGATAATCACATAATTCAGATCTAATATTGTGATGAATGAGTATTACATGCAATGTAAAAAAGTATTTTTAGAAAAAAAAAAGACTGATAATAGAGGCATAGAAAGAAAGATAGAAAAATAAATTTTTGTTCATTTTCTTTTCTTCAATTTAAAAACAATTTAACTACAATAAAACATTTATACTATGCTTTTATTATTCAAAGTACAAATAAAAAAAATCATCTGATAAGAAGGCTAGATGTTGTATGCTGTCTGTATACATAGAGGTAATTATATTTAGATAGCTAAAATAATAAAGTGCTAGCAATCAATTTAATCAATAATCCACGCCTATTATTTATATATAACATCTGCAAGAATAAAATTTAAAGTGGTAATAAGATTTTTTTTTTTTCCCCTTGCTGATCTCTTATTACACTGTACTTTTTATGTGGACTATCAAAAACACAAGCTGTTTTTTAAGAAATAAATAAAATCAATTAGATTTTTAAGACATGTGCAAATAGTGAAGTAGAAAAATATTGGTGCTGAAGAAGAATAACAGAATTTGAACTACCCTTTTTTTATATTTTCTCCTACACTTAGGGAAGAGATTATTATTATTATTTTTTTTTTTTGTCACCAAACTTCAAAGAAAATTTATTTCAATAGTTTCCCTAAATTTTCCATACTTTATTATAAATTAAAATAAATTATATATATATATATATATATTTATATATAATTTCTAAACATAATTTAACACATGATACAGACAAATTTGTAATCGTAAATGTACAGAATTAATTTTAAAGTAAGTCAACATTTTATTATTTAAAAAAGTAAGAAATTGGCGGTGTAAGCTTAAATAATAAAGGAAGAGAATCAATGGTTTAACATTTTCAATAGAATCAAAATTTTTGAGTTAAAAGAAACATACAATCATATGATCATACAATAAATAAAATGAAAAAAAAAAAAAAAAAAAAATTCAAATTGTAATTTGTCCATTTGATTCTAAAATTGTGACTATGCACAATTGATATTGGAGTTTTTAACAGAAAAACTAGATTAACATAACTTTGGACAAACTTATTCTGAAAATATTTACATCAGTACAAGTTGGTTATGAAACAGCAAAGCAGGTTTGAATATTAAAATTTAAATTTCAGAATAAAGGCACCTTTTATATACCTGAAAGATACCTGCATTTCATTTTAAACTAATTATATAAAAAAGAAGCAATGAGTTGAAAATAAAAGTTTTCACCAACATCAAAATATCCTTTTACCAGTTCAATCATCTAATGAGGTATTTACAGGTTAGGAAGGACCAAATTATGCACATCAAATGTGAATCTATCTTCTTGAACACAAAATCATTTTATTTTTTTTATCCTTTAAATATGATATTTTGCAGAAAAAGTTTTCCCAATATAAAATTGGGTAATATATGTACAACTAGGCAATAGGTCTATTACCTAGAAAAAATGTTAAGCAATAACAATTCCAGTTGCATTTCTTTCCTTTTTTAAATACTCTTTTCACAAGGTACATGTTACAAGAGTAAACAGCTCTAACTAGACTTTATGGAAAAAAGAACCCTGAGCTACTTGTAACATTTTTTCCCCATCAGCCTTATTAGTTATCTACCTGAAAATGGCAAATTCTTCTTTTGCACCTGAAAAATGGAAATAAAATGATGCATTAATGATATAATTTACTTCAGTTATAAGATGAAAAATGTAAATCATTATAACACATAAAAAATAAGAACTATTTTTATTACTTTATTATAACTTGTATAGCACAGGTACGGAAATATAGGGATAGTTGAGTAGCTTTCAAATTTCATTTTAATTTTTATTACAGCAAAATAAAATATTGTAATGGGAAAACTTTATATTTTATCATCTCTGAACATCATTTTAAAATTTATTAGACAAGGTCTAATAAATTTTTACGTTACATTGTGGCTCAAATATCTCCATGAGAGGCTGCATGAGCCATGATGACGGGATACTTGCCAACACTAAAAACAATTTTTATTTTTATTTTTACATAGTGTTTAAGATACAAGAACTTCCAGTTGTAGTTGAAAAAAAAAATAGTTAAACTATTAACATTATAAATTAATTATAAATATGTATGCAATTAATTAAGTTTAAAAAATAAATTTACAGAACTAAAGAGAAAAACAAACATTCGATATTTACAGCCCTATATAATAAGAGTTAATATATATTTTATTTATTTACATGCATGTATGTATGAATATATTATTTAAAGATTTTTATGCACCTCTTAAATCAACACTCACAGGAAAATTCTTCAAATAATTGTCCATTTTATCGTTGGAAACATAACACACAGTTCATGTATCCCCATTAAGTATTCCTCCCACTACCACTATTTTTATTTATCAGGCCTTAACTAAATGAAACCTGCAGCATTTTAAACTATCTTAGATTCAAAATATAACTGAAATTATAATTAGTAAATCAAGGCATGCTTCTGCAGTTAAAACATAAACTAGATTACAATACACATATAAATCGCTATCTCTTGAAATCTTTCCAAATAACGATTATTTTCCTTTCAGCTGATTCAATGAGCAACTATTTGGCTATATTAAACATACAGAAACTGTAAAAAAACAAGATGAAAGTTGACTACCTTTGGACTCACACATTAAATATTATATTTATCAGAAGAAAAAAAAAACAGATTAAACAAACCAAACCCAATTGTTAGTTCATCTTGGAAGGCATAAAGAAAAGAATTACCATCAACAATCAGCTCGAAGAACTCGGAAACCGCTACCTCGAAACCAAAGAATATGAAGAAAAAGTACCCAAATCAACGAAATCACAGAACAACTTGAAAATAGACCGATCAGAGTAAATCTCAGAATAAAAGATATTCCAGAATCAACGGATGTCCTTGAAGAAATTATATCTTTTAAATTTTCTATGACAGAATGAAGAGCCAATACTCAACCCTCTCTCTCGGAGCCTATCAGCATCTTTCACACGGCCCCATATGCAAGGACAAAAAAAAACCTTTGGTCAGCAAATCAAACAAAATGAATTGTGTCATATCTCTAAAAACACTCAACAGGAAGCCCAGAAGCCAGCAAAATTGTTCAACAAATTATTGCCTTATAGTTTATCCCAACAATGAATATTCCTGACTCTATTGAGGAACTCCTAACATCAAATGGAATTCCCTTCCAAAATCCAGAGCAACCATCAAACACGAGACACACCTCATCCTGGAGAAGCAAACTGAAACTGCCAAAATGATTACGATGGAAATTGAAAAACTACTGAACAAGGATCAGGACAGCCAGGCAAAGGTGGTTTCCTCACCCCACCTAGACATCATATCATAAAGAACATGGAGATGCTTGCAACTAGTACCCCTCCATCCCTTCTGATGTGCAAAATCAATTCACTCTTCTAAGCAAAATGGAGACCAATACAGTGGAAAAGAACCAATCCCGAAGGAAACAGATGCAAAAAGAAAAATCCAAAATCCCAAAGGAAAAACATTCCTCTCTTCCTAGTAAATCCCACCTTTATCATTGCAAGCAAAAACTGACCAGAGACCTGCAAGCTCACTAAACTCTATTGTCAAAAGCTTAAAAATCACCTTAATTAGAGGACATTTCCTGAAGCTGACTGTAGAAAAACCAAAGACTACAGAACTTTAAAATTAAGAAGCATTGAATTCAAGAGCTATAGTTTTAAAAAGAATGCCCCTTTAAAAGTGGTAATTAGAGGCTTACAAATTTGCACTAATAAAAATAACATCATAGATGCAATCATAGCAGAAAAATTTTCAATTTTGGACATTGCACAACTACCAGCCCTAGAGAGAAAAAGGCCCATGCCTCTCTTCCTAATAAAATCCCAACTTCTCTCACATCAAAAGAAATTTTCAACTTGAACACGCTTTTTGGCACAAAGATACAGATATTATTCCAGAATGCAGATGTTATGGTTTCTTCCATAGCAGTGAAAGCTTTAATTTAAAAATACATTGTGGCCAGCGTACAGACTGTTCACTTCAAACAGACCAAATGTTGTGCAAATTGCAAGGGGAATTGTGCAATATTTTGGAAATTCCTCAACCAAGACCTCCAATGACACCAAAAATCAAAATCAATATTGAGAAAGAAGAATCTTACTACTAGGCTATCAAGTTATTCCTCAAACCTGACCTTTGCGGAAGTTACCATAAAGAAGCAAACAATGCTTACAGCTATCCCAAAGCAACATGAATCCTATTAAAATAGCATTGATCTTTTGTCAGCTATTGTGAAGCTCATGAATCAGGATGGACTAAATGGTGCCCTGTTGCTAAAAGCCTTCAGAACAGCTTTATTGGAGTTAAAGAAGATAGACAACATTGACAAAAAAAAAATTCTTACAGAACAGTATGGTGCATTACTATTCAATTAAGGTACATTTTCAAGCTACTACTGGTCTCTTCTCCATTTTTAACATTTGTAAAAGATTTTCTTTCCTTTTCTCATAATTTTTGCCTTGTTTATTTCAATTGATATTTGTACTTGCCTCATTTTATCTGGTTCCTTCCATTAATTTTGTAAATTTTTTTATATAGTTTTATAATAGAAAGTACAGGAATACTTTTCCCCCAAGCACTCCTTAATTGCAACCTTTGTTGTTGGCTATAGGACATGTCCCCATGAAGGGGAAAAAATCACATGTTAACATGTTACCAACTTTAGAAAGAACGATTAACCTATTATACAGAAAATAGGGGTGGCTGAAGTATCCCCACTCTGCTTTAACAGAAATTACAATACTTGAAGAAATTTACCTAAACAAATTCTATGAAAAGGAAAACCTCACATAACAATGAATTTTAACTAAAAATCATAAATTTTTTATTCTTAGTAAAGATAAGAATGTTATTAATTATTTCCTTAAAAACAATTATCAATACAAGACAGTTATAGGAAAACATTTAACAATTTTTTAATATTAAAAATAAATAATTAAAGCATAGGAAGATTAATTTATAAGTGCCAATTTTCAAATCTCATAAATATGTAGTTCAATGCATAATTGCATAGTTATTAATACCAATAAACATTGAAAAGAAGCAGTTAATTTTAAAATTAAAATAAAAAAGCAAAATTTTTCAATACTTTTCCAAATCATCCCCCCTCCTAAAAATAAAAATATTTAATACAGTTTAAGAGAGGACACATTGGACCAGGCTATAATTTCTCAAATATTGTTAAAAAAAATCCCACCAAATGATAATTGTAGAGCATTTTTGTTTCTGAGTAAGATAAATCAATTTTGCCACTTAAAGAGTAATTTTTCTTTTCTGGGAAAAGTATTATGGGTTTATAAATGATTGAATTTTCTTTTTTAATATAAATCATAGTTCCATGTTTCTGTAGAAAATTAGGCATATATAAAATTACACAATCTGATCACAATCTTCAATACTTTACTGGTTGAAATGGTAATAAAAATGCAATGAATATGAATGCATTGCAATAGATTTTATATTTACAATTTTTTTTATGGAAAATTCTGCTGCACATGAATACTATATTCTTATTGAAAAAATAATGAATTATTGTGTCCTTTCTTAGAAAAAAAGGACAAAATATCAAACTTTATTTAACAGTGAATAATTATTTTGATACCTATTATTATACGCTAATTCTGCCACCATGTTATTTTGAATTTTTTTGAAGGTAAATATCTGGAAACATAAATAAAATTAATAAGATTACCAATAATGTAACCTTTTAAATGAAAATTCTTAAAAAATTGAAAATTGAAAAACCTGACAGTTTTGAAAAAATGCCTCCTCTTCCCTCCCTCACAACTGAGGTAAAAGTGATGTTGTATTTATGTGTGTATGAAAAGAGAGAAGAAATAAGTTCAGCAGATACAGTTCCATCGTATTAAGATTCTACAATATAAATTAAAACAAGTTATCTATTTTTAATACTATGTTTATGAAAAATTAATCTGATACTACAGAACTTTATATTGAACCTGATATTTACTTTCTTTATTTAAAAAGCGCGACCAATCATAAGGAATACCTAAATATTCCAACAATTAAATAATTTATGTATTGTTTTAAAATAACCCACGATAATGGTGCCTGTAGTATATGTCATGTTTCTAGAAGTCTCAATTTAGAGAAGGCAATTAATAAGACTGAATTTGAAGAATTCAAGCAGATATGCAGTAGATTTCAATTGAGAGGTGTTGCTTGTGCAAATCATCTAAAAGTTTTTATATATATATATATAATTATATATATGGCTTTTAGTTTAATTGAGTTACATTTGAGATAAATTTAATAAGAATATAAGTCATGAAGAAAGAGTAATGAAATTTATTAACTACGTTGATTGTTAATAAAAATATGCATATTCTATAAAATCTGCAACCAGTGCAGGGAAAGAACAGACATACACTACAGGGTTAACTGGAATTTTTCAAAATCTAGAGATAAAAATCTTATAACAGACTCTTCCAGATTTGACATTCCACTCCATACCACTGCGTTCATTTTTTTGTTTTCTGTTTTCTTAATAATTATATATTATAAGTGTATACAAAATCTGGAAGTTTCTTAAATAATTCATACTTATATGAAATCTGCACCCTTTTTTATATAACAAAATGGGATATATGTGGCTGCAGCATTGCTTCCAAGAGAAAATGCTTTATTAACATTCAATGTCTTTGTTCAAATTGTTGGCCATGTTAATAAATCCTTTCAGGCAAATCATTAAAAAGAAAAAAACACCATTTACACCCCCTATACTGCATAGATAGCTTATATTCCCTTAATTTTTCGGAATACTACTAATTTATTTTCTCATGACAGACTGACTAGTTTATTTGACAGTGGTTAAGCCTGATGACCGTTTAATGACATTTTGCAACATTACCGATTCATGACTGCCATAAAGATAAGGAATCAATTGTAAAGACATCAAATTGGAATAATTATAAAATTTGGAAAGTTCATATCAAGCAACATTTTCAGAACAAATAATATAGAAAGGAACTGAATACTATAAGCTTTAAAACAAGAAGCATTCAAAATATTTATTTTTTCAATATTAACCTTACTTTTATTTAACTTAAAAACCTTCAAGTAAATAAATTAGTAAAGTAAAAAAGTCGAAGTAAATAAATTACAAATAAAATTATTAGTTTTATACTACAAACATTACAAAACAATATACATGCATGTAATAAATAAGAATTTTAGGGATATATCATCAGGAAGGAATTTTATTTTTTCATTCATAAATTCTAACATTCTAAACACAGTTGTAACTATTGAATTATTCTAGGTCTTGAATCAATACTTGTTTTGGAAATATTCCCATTTTTGAAATTATACAAAATTAACAAGCATGGATCATTAAAATACTTCTACATAAAAATGATTGGTACTTACGTATTAACGGTACCTTGGCGACAGACTTGGCGGTTTTTAAGTGTCGCCAATCTAACAGCTACTAAGGTTACCAAACCAATACAATAGATTGGTGCCACTTAAAAACCGCCAAATCCGTAGCTGCGGTTGGCGCGTGTGCTTTTTATTGGCGCAACTGTCGCCAAGGTACCGTTAATACGTAAGTACCAAATGATTAATGTACAGCTAATTGACACAAAATTAATTATGAAGGTTAGAATATTACAATTTTTTAAATGCATTCATATAGAATTTAATGTAACTTACAGTCTTTTCTTTCATGTCTTTGTATCTTCAGCTTCCTTTTGATCAGATGTTTCTTCAGATGAATCAGAAGCATCACTACTGTCATCGTCGTCGTCATCATCATCATCATCAAGCCCAAAATCAGACATTCGGATTAAAAGTGGCTCATCCGAAGAATATAAGCACTTTTTGCATTTTTCAATGCGACATAACTTTACAGAACATTTTTTCATATGTTTCTTTACTATATGATCATGCATATTTTCACTAACAACATTGCAATCTCTGCAGCGTCTTGGACCAGTCTCTTCTACATGCTTTTTAGCAGGAGGTTCGGAGGATGAATCATCAGAGGGACGTTTGGCAGAACCACTGTGCACATTATATACATGGCTCTCAAACAACCTATATAAAGTAAAAGTAGCAGTACAGACAGTACATTTATACGATAAATGAGCAGGCTTAAGCGTCACTTTATGAACCTGAGTCATGTGAGATACTAATTTGTATGTAAACACAGCCCCACAAATGATGCACCTTCCTCCATCTTGATTTTTATTAGCCATTTCTTGCATATTAGTAGTAACTAATCCATGAGCACCAAGTAAATGGCGCTCTAGTCCCTGATCCGTAAAAAACCTCCACTGGCATTTTTGACAATTCAAAGGAGGTCTACTTACAAGCATTTTTGGGTGGATTTTAACTTTGTGTACCCAATTCATATGAGTCCTTAATTCCTCAAGATCTTTAATATAAGAATCACAAATTTCACATACAACAAAAGTGTTACCAGAACTACCTTTAACAACTTGAGATGGGGGGGTATTTAGTCGCTGGTAGGGAGCTGCAGGTCTAATATTCCTTATATTCATATTTACAGGTAGTTTAGCCTGAGGTTGGCCTAACAGTCCACTAGAACCTGCCATATTAGTAAATAAAGCTACTGGTTGAGGTGGACCAGGTTTGGGAGAAACAGTTCGATTTGAAGCAGTGCTGATAGGCGTTAAAGTAACATTCCTCAGCCCTGCTATGGCATTTGTCCGGGGAAGGACTGAGGTTCTCGTAACAGGAGTTATTGATATACCAGAAGAAGCCAAGGCAGATGCAGCTGATGTTATTGTGGTATTATATACAGTTCCATGTCTCGGCAATGGGCCTCGTATGGCTTGAATTGCTCTAGGTTGAGGATATCTACCAACAGATTGCATTGATTGAATCGATGAACCTCTTGGTCTTGTTATTACAATACCAGGAGGTAATTGAATGTTTGATCCTGTTGATAATGGAGGCATATGAGTTTGATTTTTTATCAATTGTTTCATAAGACTGGGATTTTTTGAATCATCATAAGTATTTTGAAAAGATAATTTACTCAAAACAGATGCAAGTTTCTTTCTGGCATAGGCACTATTAGATGAATTATCTTCCGGTACTGGAGATCTATTTTTAGCTGAGGCTGAATTCAATAAGAGTCTTCTATGGCCAACAACATCAGCTATTGTAACAGGTTTGGTAGTGACACCAGGAAATTCAAAATCAAAAGGTGGTGCCAGATTCTGAGATGGAATAAAATGCTTCCGACAACGACCCATGTGACCATTAATTTTAGTTTTTAGATTAGTTTGGAAAGAGCAAAAAATGCATTCATAAAAAGGGATATCTGCTTCTAGTACAGCCTTCCTCCCATGCATTGCTTCAAAATGAAATTTTATTTGTCCAGGATCTCTTGTTACAAATATACAATAACTACATTTAAATTCTCTTCTAGAACTCAAATGAGGAGTTAAATAATGGCCATCCATCACAAATATTGATTCAGTTTTAAAATTGCATTGCTTACATTGACGAATTCGAAAATTAAAAACTGCATTTATCTCTTTTAATTTGTTATATTCTTTTTCATGAAGTTCAATACTTTTTTCCAAATCTTCATCTGCAGTTTTATTTGATTTTAATTGTTTTAATTTAGTACGCTTCATATCTCTATGATACCATTCTTGCACTCTACTAGTACCTAAATTTATCAGAAACTGGCCAACTGAACTCTGGAAGAAATTTCTCTTTGAAATCATATTAGGCCTCACAATGCTAGGATTATCTCCATTAGATTTTTTTCCTTCACCATCAAGTTTGGGAAATTCGTCACTTTCTTTAATAAGCAAAGGAACAAGAAGTGATGGACTCTCAATAATAACTTCATTTTCAGCTAAGTACAAAGTACCTGTATGTGGAAATTTGACAGGTTTGTATTCACCAGCTCTAAAAGATTTTATTTTTTCTTTTAATGAGTTATAATATGGGAATCCTGCTGAAAGACTCACATTCCCATCAAAGGAAGAAGCCTTAGGAAAGTCTACAACAGTAGGTTTAGCTTCAGTTTCATCTAAATTAATTATTTGAATTTCTGAATCACTTTCTTCATCAGACTTTTTATTACCATTGATGCTTATAATCTCAATATCAGCATCATTATTATTTTCCTCTGTTTTTTTCCTAGAATCTTTACTTTCATCTAGTGTAACTTCCTCAATTTCTACTTTTTTCAAAACTTTAGAATTTTCTTTTGTTTTAAGTGGGGGTATTTCTTTAGAAATTTCTTTTTCATTCTTTTCTTCTTCAATTATCTCTATTGAATTATTTAATAAATCAGCAGAATTATCCTCAGGCTCTTTATCAGTAATGCATGCTACAGGTGAAAGATCAGGCATAACTGTTTTATCATTAGAATCTTCAGCACTTGTTTTATCACAATTTTCAACACTTTCATCACCATTGCTCTCACTATCACATGCACTCTTTGTATCACTTAATTTTACCTTTTTTATTTCCTCAGATTTTTTAATGTCTTTAATTTCTGATTCAAGTTCTGGCAATTTTCGCTTGTCACCCACTTTTTTATTTTCAGAATTATTTGATATATCTGTGTTAGTTTTCTTAAATGCATTTTTGTTGTTTGTATTAATGGATTCATTTTCTAAATTTGTTTCATCATTTTTACCATTGACAATAGATAATTCATTTGATTTAACATTACGTAGCCTTTGTGATCGACGACCATTAGAACAATTTACATCGTATGCTTTAGAATTTGGCCCATCTTCATGTGTTTTACCATCGTCTTTAATCTGCCAACGCTCATCAGGTTGGAAATCTATACAAGGTTTACCTTTACTAATTTCATTAGAGCTATGGTTTTTTTCTACTTCTGGCTCAGATAGTTTTCCTTCTGAATCAATACAGCTCATGGTCTACACTGAAAAGTAACAAAATGACATTTAATTAAAAGTTACAATACTTTACACTTAAATTTCTAATTCTTAAACAGTCTTCCACAAATACAATACATAAGAATTAGATGCTTTACTTCACATTTTTACAAATCAAATATTTTATATCCTAGAACAAAAGGCTGGAAATGGACTATACACACACACAAGGGATTATCAAAATAATGGAAACACCATAGATTTATAAAGAATCCTTTATTAGTATGGTATAGGACTGCCTTTGGGATGTAATACAGGTTGTATTTGCCTAGGAATCAATTCATACAAGTGCTGAATAGTATTTAGAAGAGTATTGTACCATTTTTCATGGCGATATTGGGAAAGTTCTGGGAGAGATGCCGGAGGAAGATATAGATTCCGAACTGAACGCTCTAAAATAGACCATAACGGTTCAATGATATTGAGGTCGGGTGACCGTGCAGGCCAAGGTAGATTTTTAACTCCATCCTTGTGTTCATCAAACCATGATTGGACATGGATGGGTGTATTATCATTCTGGAAAATTTCATCTCTTGCAGGAAACAAGGTTTGCATCATAGGATGGACCTGGTCAGCAAAAATTTCTCTACTTCTCCCCAGTGATCATTCCTTTCAGGGTATGATTAGTCCAGCAGAAAACCCCGACACAACTGCAACCATCATGACAGATCCACCTCCATGCTTGACAGTTGGAAGGAGACAATCACGATAATACACTTGTGCAGGTGTCCTCCAAATGTACACCCATCCTGTTGTAGGGAAAAGTGTGAAAGACGATTCATCAGACCATATTACTTCCTTCCACTTATCAATCGACCAGGTTTTGCGAGTGTGGTACCACTGTAGACGACTTTGACATTAACATCTGTTACAAGTGGTTTGGTAATTGCTACTCTGCCATAAATGTCCTGTTTATGAAGGTGTCTTCTAACTGTAATGATTGACACTGGAGAATCCAGATACTCATTGAACTCTGCGGTCCCTTTTGCTGCAGTTGTTCGCTTTTTAGATAATCCGCTTCAATACCCTTCACTGAGCTTAGGTTTCCATCCACTCGTTCTTTGTGTGTATGCTGTCATGACTTTAGACACCGTACCTCTAGAAACACCTAAAAGTTGGGATGTTTCGGTTACACCTGCTCCAGTTAGATGGGCTCCTACAATTTGGCCTCTTTGAAAAGTCCGACATTTGACGCGTTTGAAATAAATCAGACTTGCAGAGCTTCAATAAAGCTACCACATACTACCAGAATATATACATTTCTATTTTTAAAAAACCTGGTAGTTATTATATTTTAATGCTTATGTAACACATTCAAAAATGTCACTTTTATTCACAGGCATTTCCATTATTTTGATATCCCTAAGTATGTATGTATATATATAGACAAGGGAAATAAGCAGAATGGAATTTCCCTTAAAGACAAAACACTTCCATGAGTATTAAAAAAAAGCACTAATTTAATTTTTCTTAACATTTAATTTATAATATAGTTCAGTCCTTCAGTTTTATGCTTTATCTTCCTGAAGCGTGATATAATTATAACTTTATGTACCATGAGAATGCCTCCCTCCCTTTTAAACATATCATTGAACATGCAATTCAATGATGGGCTACTTTAACATTTAAATATTCTAATATTCTGCATGTCAGGGAATATTGGGATGACTAGTGGATCACTGGATATTTTTGATTGATAGAATGTGAAAATATCAGTACAAAAAATATAAAACTTTCTTCATAATGAAAGTTTTAAATTAATATATTGCTGAATTAGAGCAAATCTCATAAATAATATTGCAATAATCAAATGGAGAAACTCTGATTCTATGAAATTATTTTCCACTCATCGTGTACAGCATGCCAGCATTCTTAGTGCTTTTCTCTTTACCATTTACATGAGTCCTATTTTCGAGATCATTCCTGAACATATGGAATCCTTACTGTATTCTAATGATATTTTTCTTCTTAGCAGCAATAAATCTCTGGAAAAAAGTACTTAATAACCTACAAATAGCCCTTCATAAAATAACTCAATGTGGAAATTTACCCTTCAACCTGAAAAGTGCAAAGCGGTTAACTTTTCTAATAAAAAACAACAATCAGCTCAACATCTGCATATTTACAATATCCACATCCCTTGTAAACAACATACACATATTTTAGGTATCATATTCTCTTATAACCTCTCTTTCAAACAACATTTCCTGTATCTTAAAAGGAAAGTTATTAAAAAATTAAATGCTCTTAAAGCAATTGCTAATTCCTGGGGTTGTTGATCCTATCAGTTAAGTCAAATAACAAATACCACAATTCGTAGTTTACTGGAATACGGAGTTCCGATTTTTCTTATCTAGCCATAGTGATTTCCAAATACTTAGCCCTTTATATCATCTGACGTGTATTGCAACAGGTTTTCCAAGGTGGACACCGATTCCGGTTTTACTTAAAGAAACTTGTCAAATTTCTTTGTTTCAGAGGTTGCATATACTAGCAGAGCATTTTTTTATCAAACATATTTCTTTTGATTCCTCTTGTCCATCATATCATCAAACACCTCTTTGAACAATACAAAAATGAATATTTGAAAGATAGAATCATTTTAGCCTCTAGGACAGAACTTGAGCATTCAATAGCAGTCATCAATTCTTTTTCATAGGAGTCTTTATCAGGACAGACTTCAAATTATAATAGTATTTTCACAGGAGAAGCCCTTGCACTCCTTTTAACACTTTCAACTTATGTTCTTTCATCCCATAAATATATAATCCACGGATAGTTTATCTGTTCTTCTGGCATTACAGAATTGTAATATTCATTCCAATCGTATCATCCAGTTTCTAGGTAATAAACTGCAACATCTTTGCAATAGCATTTTTTCATTGAATTCATCTGGTCCCCGGGACATGTTGGTATTACAGAAAATGAATTAGCTGACTCCCTCGTAAAATTCACAGCAGATACAATAATATTTCATTGGATATATCACAGGAAGATCTCATATTTTAACAAAAAAAGAAAGCACAATTAAAAGCAACAGAACAATGGATGGGTAGCAAACATGCTCAGGAACTCGTGCATCTGAATAGTATTAAACCTCCACACAGACTTTTTCCTAATCATCGAAAGGAAGATATTATTTCCAGATTTTGCACAAAAACATATCCTTGCAATACAAAACTCCATAGATTTGGCCCGACTTCATCTCCATTATGCTCGATCTGCAAAACTCCGGAAACAGTGGAACACATTTTGTTCCAATGCATAAAATATGCAACAGCACGAAAAAAACTGCAAAGTGCTTTTGGATATAGAGTTCTACCATACTCATGGTTATTCGATATGCCTGAAGAAGCTTATTATTATAAAACAACAGTAACTCTACAATTCCTACAAAAAGTCTCATAACCCTGTCAACTATGGAGTGCCCCATATGTTTTCCCCTTGTGTTATCTCATTTTCACTTTTTGTTTCAAGTACTAGTAGTACTTCATGCGTTCTGAATCATAGTTGAAATGTTTGATCGATTGTTCAGTAGTTTGTCTCTTTCTTTCATGCTCAAATATACTTCTTTTATTGTTATTCTTTTGGTTACCAGAGAGTGTCAACAACGTTTATGGTATTTCAGAAAGAAATTTGGAGTGTTTTTTTGAGGTCTTATTTCTGTTTTGGTGTTTTTTTGAGGTCTGGATAAATTGTGATAAAGCAGTGTCAGTGGGCATACATTTTAAAGCACCAAGTCAAGTCAAGTTAAATAACATTTAATACAAGAAAACAGCAAATAAATAAAATTTATAAAGCATATATAAAATTTTGAAATGTTTCTTTTAAATCTTTTGTAAACACATTCATATTGTTTAAACCTAATGATTCTTGAAACTCAATTACTCCAATTTTTAAGAGGCAAGAGTTCAGCATTTAAAAAAAAAAAAAAAATTGGTACATCAAAATCATAAATTTCTAGTTGTCAGTGGTTCAAACTATGACAGTCTAAGATTTTTCTTACACGTGTATTAAAAATAATAACAAGTTCTGTACATTAGAATTACTGCTATTGTTTTTCTATTTGCATCAAATTCTAAATAACTAAAAAGGCACTCTAAACCCTCTACTAAGGCATTAATTATTAATTTCAATATAAACTTTTTTTATATTAAACTGCCAATTGAATTTTGATGCAACAATACTGGCTAAGATTTTAAGTAAAGATTGTGATCATCTGCTATGATTTAGTTATTTTTTTATTTTTATCTAGAATGTAAACTAGATAAAAATAATAGACTTTTTAGATAAAAGATGTAGACTATAAACTAGAGAAAAATAGTAGACATATTTTTATCTAGACTAGAACTTTAAACAGTAACTAACTAACATAACTAAAAGTGAGTAAGATTTTCTTCCCATAATATGGAAAAAATTTATAATTATATCAAAATATAGACAAAATCTTTTAAAGAAATTAGAGGGTGGTCCATTATTGCACACTTATCTCTCTATTATTAAAGGTTACATTAATTTCTATTAAGATAAGGTTTATTAATCTAACCTAATATTTTGTAAACAAGGTGTAACTTTTTGAGAGGTGACAGTGTATTTCATGAAAACAAACATTCATAAAAAAAATGCAAAACATTTTTTCGGGAGAACAGGAGTACGTGGGAAAACTAAGCATTCTCTTTGATTCAAAGATGAAAAGTTAATAAGAACATAACAAGTTCCGGAAACATAGAAGTGCAAGAACAATTTTTTAATTCAATTTTTCATAAAGTTTATATCTTATTAGAATTTCGGTACTTGATCAAAGCATTGTGATAAATCACCATTATGAGAGCAGTCACTGTTGGTGCCACTTAAATTAGGGATAGCTAAAATAAGGAAATATAATTTTGTTTGATGAAAAAGAGGTTCCTATAATCAAGAGTTATTTACCAAGAAAATATATTTTTTTTTGCAGCCACTTGTTAACCAAGGCGCCAATCTATTTTTTTGTATGTGTGGGGAAGGTGAGTGTTAAAGTTACAAGTTGAAAAAAACCCCCACAATTATGATTATTATAACATGAATCGATTATGGCATAAGGGTTGGAATAGGGCCCTTCCATTGCCTTAAGCATAGCTAGATGTAGACATGCATACACAGAATCTATTTTGTCCATTTACAGATATTTAGAGATTTTGCAGTTTTTATTAAAAATGAAAATACAGCTAAATATTAAAAGCAAAAAAGAAAAAATTTATATAATTCACCATAAAAATTTAATCAATTAAATTTAATTATGAATTTTTGATATTCTGTTATAAGTATAATAACAAAGAACACACATGAGTGATGAACAGGTTCATCATTAAATGACAATTTCTGTAAATAGACCACTAAAAATTAAATGTGGTTATCATTTTAGAAATTACAGCAGAATGTTTTACCAAGACAAAAATTTGGAATAGCATT
This sequence comes from Caerostris darwini, assembly GCA_021605075.1. Classification (NCBI taxonomy): domain Eukaryota; kingdom Metazoa; phylum Arthropoda; class Arachnida; order Araneae; family Araneidae; genus Caerostris; species Caerostris darwini. The sequence continues at coordinate 66,461 of BPLQ01007167.1, read as the reverse complement.
TTGTGCAATGAAGAAGCAATGTTAAAGAATGGAATGTTTTAAATCCAGTAGATAAACAAAAGAAGAAAGGTTAACTTGTACCTTTCATAAATCAAAACAACCCATTTGAAAGTTATGGCTCAAAAACAAGGACTGTTGAGTTTCCTTTATATATATTTTTAATGTAAATCGAAAATATTTAGTATTTTTGGATTCTGCCATTCTATTTTCACAAGTTTGTAGAGTTTTAGGTTGCATACACATGCAGTTTTTTCAATTCAACTTTGGTCAAGTAATTTATCACACATAACTCTGACTTCCAAATTTCGAAACAAATTTCTTAAGTTAGGAGACTAAAAAGTGTACCTAGTATCTATGCCTACACATAAACAAGCATACACAGAAGAATTATTCTCTTTATAACACTTCCAACATTTTGCCAATATAATTAAATCATAATATATGTGTGTGTAATATGCATTCATTTAATGCACTCATGGCATTTATTTCCAAAAGGCTAAATATAATAATTAATTGAACCTTAATTTTAACTCAAAACCAATACATTAATAATCACAAAGAAAACTCAAAAGTTAAAACCTTGTTTATTTGGTTAATTTCAAATATTATAATAAATTTAACTGTTATTTACCATTAACTAAAATGTATCAATATTAAAAACTACATTAGTTACAGTAATAAGAAATAAAAGCCAAAACACACCAGAAAGAAGAAATTTATTATAACTATGAGATGAATAAAATTTTAAAAGCTTTTTAAAAATTATACATTAAATATCTGACTCGATTAAGTTTTTCCTAAAAACATGTCAGGTATGTTTATTCACTTTACTATCTGGTGGTAACTGTAAGACATGTGAGACATTTAGATATATAAAAAAACTTTCAATATTTACTTTTGTGCTATATAATTTTATATTTTGTTATTGCTCTTAAAATTTTAATCAAGATAATTAATAAAACAGTTGTATTTTGTATTTTTATAATTTGCTATTTTGCAAGATTCACAAGAAAAAATTTAAAAAAAAATACATCCAAGCTATCATCATTAAAAAATAATAATCATAATTTATATCACCACATTTGCAATATTAAATGAGAAGAATGATGGAAAGAAAAGTCATTTTATAGTTTTATCAATGTTAAAATGCAATCACCCAGCTAATTTAATAACATGCTTAGCAGTTGAAGATTCCTAGCTTTCCTTTACAATTACGCCTCTATTAAAAAAATTGTTAGTTTCTTTATAAATAGTTTATATCATTAAGAAGTAATCATGAGTAAGCATATATTCTTCTTGATAATTAAAAAAAAACAATGTTTATTCATGCAACTTATAAATGCAATTATTTTGACAACAAGCATGCAAATTTACATAAAATTTCTTCTCTTTATCTTATTACATAATCCAACAATTAAAAGTACATTCATTCATTTATTTATGATAAACATATTTATTACAGGATTTAAATTAAAGCTAGATGACCGATATTAGAAAAAAAAAGCTTAAGATTTTTCCCTTTGTGGAAGATTATGATTCATGTTTCATAAAATGATGGATTGTGATAAATTTTCTTCTTCGATATAAATACTATAGATTGAGGTATCTAGCATCTATCAATTACTGGCAGAATTTCATTATTATATTTGAAGGCCAAAATGACTCCTCTGTTCATCCGTATTTTATAATAATGTTTAATCATATTTTATAATATTTATTATACTGGTGCATAACATACATAATATTTTTGTGCATATGTTTATTTGTTTAAGACTAATGTTATTTAGATTTTGTTAATGAGATGCAGCAATTTTGGATGCTTAGTAAACAATAATGATAGTGACAGAATAAGATATATACTGCTGCTCTGTATAATGATTGGAAAGTAAATAATCACAAAATTAAAATAAGCATGCATTACAAAAAGGCCAATTATAAAAAATAAATGACATATTTTTCTTTGTTTATAATTCAACTGCAAAGTAATTATACTACATTGAAAAAGAACGAACAATTATACGCAATTGAAAAAGAATATCGTATGAAAAAATAGAACTTTACCTTTATTTACAAATATAATGTCAACAACTTACTTTCAATACATAAAATTTTAAGCTGAATTATAAATAGAAAATTAGAACATATAGACTGTAAAAGTTCTTTTTTTTTAATAGCGATACAGTGCATTATTAATATATTAGAATGGAGAACCATATGGATTTATAAAACAAAAAAGTTTACTAATGTTTATCTATAAAGACAAACTCTTTTATAAGAAAATTTAAATAATTGCATTTAAAACTACATTATTAAAACAAGTTCTAAATTAAATAATTTCTTAGAAATGACAAAAATCAAAAGAACATATTCTAAATTCTTAAAAATCATTTTACACACACACACACACACACAAAAAAAAAAAAAAAAAAAAAAAAAAAAAAAATCCGACATTATTTTAAATTTACAGAAATTGATTAAAAATTATACCAGTAGGCTTAAGAAATATTTAATTTTTAATACAATACATACCGCAATATTATTAACTTCATCAAACATTAAATTTATTTGAGTTTTTGAAATAATTTAAATATATCTCATAATTATTACAGAAAAAATGTTTGCAACAAAAGACAATGTACCGCTAACAGTTGTACGAGCCACAAAAACCCGCTCTCTACTAATGTACCTCTCCCTAATCTCCGTGGCTTAGGAGGGTACAACGGTACATGACGAAGGAATAGGAAAGTGCGCGGGATCACTCGTATGTGGGGTACACTTTTAACCAAACCATGAGTACAAGAATAGTACAATAGTTATTGATAAATCAAATATCACAAAATGTCTTCTTACCTTGGTGGTATTCCTTATTAAAATTGTATAAAAACACAATATAATTTGAATATGTCAAGAACCGGCGAATTCATATTTAAATAAACCTGCCACAAACTTTTGTCGTTAATACCAACATGGCGCTTTAACATCACGTGACCATAACTTCTTTTTTTTTCAATATCGTCTTCTAATTACATTGAATTCTCTGAGCGAATAGGAAAACGCTAAACATACCATGTGACGAGCACGGTTTAGACCAATCTGATTTTGAGAAACCGTTCTCAACCCGCATCGAGCATATCCGGAAACGTATACTCTCCAACCAATACAAAAGCATAGTCACTAGGATCGAGGCTATACGTATCCATGCGATTATGTACAAGATAGTATGAATAAAAACTTAAAATTTAATTTACTAAAATAAGTCATATTATGAGAACAATAATTTTGTAATTGTGAATTTTCGTTTTTTTCATTTTTTAACACTTCCATGTTTAAATAACTACTGTTAAAAACGCAATGCATTCATACATAAATGTACGCATACATATAATATATATAGCATACAATATGTATATATTTGTGATATATTTTTGCAGTAATTAATTTTAAAATGGAATAGTAATTATAGCCAAATATTCTAAAATAGATCAGTAACAATGGAACAAAAAAATTCATGATTTTAATTTTTTTTTTTTTATCGAAAAATAAATTTGGTTCTTCAAACATTCATTGCGATCTTAAGAAAGGGTATTCTTGCTTTTGAGATAAGAAAAATATTCTATCGATGAAAGTTTATTTCAGTATAGGGTATCCAAGTATCAGAGGTTCATGCATTGAAATTAAACAAGTATACTCACTAGAGGTCGCTACGAGAGGAGATGTTACGAAATCCTTAAATCAGTTCCACAAAGATGGTTGGCTTCGCACGGATGATTTGACGTCATTTATTTATTATAAAATAACTCAATTATATATGCTAATAATAAATATTTTAAGAACTTGCTATCAAAAGCAATATCATGCGTAAATAATAATAATTCCAAAGTTTAAAAAACAGTTCAATAAAAATAAATAATCTATAAATGTTTAAATTTCATTATCTAATAATAATTCTAGGAAAAAAAAAAACTTTTTTTTTTTTTTTTTTTTTCCCATACCTTTTTTTCCTCTTTCCAATCATTGGATTGGAATGCACATAAACTAATTTTAAATTATTTTCTTCAAAAATATTTTATAATTAATCCACAATATTTATTTTACTTTTTTCTGGTTGATATATATATATATATATATATATATATATATATATATATATATATATATATATATATCAATATATATATATATATATATCAATATATATATATATATATATCAATATATATATATATATATGCAGAAAAAAAACCACCTTTGTTTTGAACGAATAATACTACCAATCTGAATATACCACATAAGTCTCTGTAACAATAATAAATTTTAAAATTAATTTTTAAAAAAATAATGAAAATTTTTTTTCCATGGTTTAAGTTAATAATTTCATTTCTTCCAATATAAAGAGATACAAAGGAAAAGCTTAATTTTGAACATTTATTTATACATTAAATAAATTATTGTATAAACATGTCCTTCCAAAATGCTACATAATTAGTAGTTAAAAGAATTTCGTTTTTCTTTATTTTCTCTATTTTTCTAATCTCTATTTAATTTACGTCTTTTTATAAAGGAATAATAATCTGTAAAAGATGTACTTGTCGGATTGCAGGCTGCCAGAATCATAATATTAATATCAGACTTTAAGAAACCTAAGCTAAAAACTTTATTCAGATGCAATTAGACTTTTTTTTAAAAATATTATAAATATATTTTTTGAATCGGTGTTTGATGTATATATATATAATACAAAATAATAATAAAAATAAATTTATAAAAACATTTCATATTGAGTAATCAAATAATTAATCGCGTGCTGTAATTTTAACTGAATTATTTTTAATTCAATTTTAAAAATGCATTTTTGTATGTTTTATTACTTTATTCTAAAATCGACATTGTTTTATTTAAAAAAAAGTCAATAGCAGTTTTAAAGTTTAATGCTGGAAAAATTTAAAATAGAATTTTTTTTAATTAAATAATTTTTATTATGAATTTAGTAACATTATTACATAAAAGGGATGGCAGCCCTTATAGGAAGAAAATGTATGAAATAGAATAAACTAAATCTAATGACCCTAAAGTATTCTTTTTTTTTTTTTTTTGATATATAGTTCTTCAAAAAACATAAAAATTAAATTAAAAATTTTGTTCTGATTCTATTAAATAATTTCTCAAAAAAGATCTACCTCCCCGTGGTGCATCTGGTAACACTTTTTAGTGGCTAAAAGATCTACAACTTGGCATTATTGTTAGATTAATGAACTCTGTTTCAGCATGTTTTGTTGTATTATGTGGTTTTTTTTATTTTTTATTTATTTATTTATTTTTTTTTTTATTGTTCTTTTTATTGCTGTAACTGTTCATAATCTGCCATTGGAAATAAAAAAAAAATAATCTTTAAAAAAAAATTATATTTACTTGTGGGAGCTTTACGAATGTTTACATTCTAGCTACCGAAAGTTTGACTGACGACTTGTCAGCAAAATGCTAATCAATTAAAACAATGGCCCTTTCAAATAAAAAAATAAATGGTTCTTTCAAATATATTCTTTCTGAAACTGAAGCGTATATAATTTTTCGTAATAATCAATCGATTATTCTCTTGATTGCGAACAATTAAAATTATAAAAAACAGTAGTTGGTCGAATGGTATTGGTAATATTTACTATATAGTAAATATAGCTTTGTACCACAAAACTATTTTTAAATACAGATTATTTTTCTCTTTCAACATTGTGGCTTCCCAGGTAGAGCTTTTATTCAATTACATAATTTTTTTCTTCAAACATTTTCAATTGTAATGAATTAAAAAAAAAAAAAAATTATATGAGTATTTCTTTGTTGATTTGAAGGCCCCCCTTTTTTTTTTTTTTTTTTTTTTTTTTTTTTGTCGTCTCCTATATAATTTAAGAGAGTAAATGCAATTTTGAACTAATGCACCATAATTTATTACAGAAAAAAGTCATTTGAGACAGTTAACCATAATTAATAAATATGGTTTACATATTTTTTTACGCCTTAATTACTACTACTTTTTTTTTATTGCTACTTTTTATATTTTTAATATATATTTTAAAATGAATATTAATAAAATGATTTGAAATAAATTTTAATTTATTTGTAATGCAGGTACAACAGATAAAAAAATATATATATAAACATTGCATGAAAAATAATTACAACTATTTTTCTTTAAATGATATTTTATGATACTAAATTTTGGAAAATACAAAACCATTTATAGTTTAGAAAATTTGACGTGTTTAATTTTTTTAATATAATTAAAGTTAACCATAGATTTCTCTCATCATTTCGTGCTTGTGGTATGTGTAAATGGAATCCAAAAAAATCCACAGAGAGAGAAATATAAAAGCTAAAACTTATAAAATATTTAACCTTAAAACTATTCCAACTTATTTAAAATTAAGTATACTACTGTGCCCAAAAACTATGACCAATTATTTTTTTTCCAAAAACTTCACGAAGAATCAATGCAGTGTGAGCTGGCGCATTCAGTGTTTTCGGTACCAATCGAGATTTGACGCGTTTGAGGCCCAAAATGGAATTAACCGAGCCTTTTGAAATTCCAACATCATCAGCAAGGTCTCTAATTGTAAATCGACACCAAATCTTTTATTTTTTTGGACGTGAGCTTCGTCGGTTGAGGTTGATGGTCGATCAGAGGGCTCTTCGTCTTCAACGCGTTCTCTGCCTTCTTTGAGCTGTTTATATCACTTCTAAACTTTTCTTTCCGATATAGGAATGCTCACCGAATACCTTCTGCAACATACTATACGTTTCCGCAAACAAAATTTATTAACTTCATTGCTCAATTAATTCAGCCATTTCAAAAATTGCCGCAATCAGTTTTAGCGTCTCACAAAACCAAGCGTAACTCAAACACTAAAGGATATTTTGACGTGAAATTTCACACAGATGTCAAGGACAGTACCAGCAACCTGTAAAAGAAAAAAAAAATTGAAATTCCATAAGCCCCGGGAATTATAAATTGAAAATTGGTCTTACATTTTGGACGCAGTAGTAAAATAGTTCTCTTAACATTCTCTAATTTAGTTCATGTTTTTATAGCATTCTTTTCTTAAGGGGACCCGGCAGTCTAGCACCCGTGAATTCGACGAGTTTTCAGGATTTTTTTTTTTTTTTTTAATGAAAACAATGAACAATGCTATTTAAACTTTATAGATATATTAAATTACTTTAATAGTATACAAAAAAAAAATTATAATTAAAAAACAAACTTTTAAGTAGTTAAGGAGTGGCGCTGAACTTGCCCTCCTCATAAATAAGGATCTGGGTGGTGGGTCAAGTTTTGGCTCTTTCACTTATCTGTAAACAAAAAACGAAAAAAATTTTCGGATCAGTATGAGTGTAGTTATCGTCAGGAGCTAGAATGCAAAAAAAAAAAAAAAAAAAAAAAAAAAAAAAAAAAAAAAAATTTTAAATTGACAAAATGGCGCGTTGTTGAAATTTACATACAGAAAACAGACTGTTTTTTCGTTATTTTTTGTATGTAAATAAATTAATAGCTTAAAAAAACTAAAAAACACGCTTTTAGAGTTAATCAAACTAAGAAGTAAAAAATAATTGTTAACATAAGAATAAAATGACTGACGAGAAAATGAATTCTAAAAGCGTGGGATGCTCGATATCAATCGTTATAATTTTTCACTAGTTTCATTCCGAAATGCAGAGTTAGTTTTAAAATGTCATACAAAGCACCCCGCGCTTTTAGAATTCATTTTCTCGTCAGTCATTTTATTCTTATGTTAACAATTATTTTTTACTTCTTAGTTTGATTAACTCTAAAAGCGTGTTTTTTAGTTTTTTAAACTATTAATTTATTTTTTACTTCTTAGTTCGATTAACTCTAAAAGCGTGTTTTTTAATTTTTTTAAACTATTAATTTATTTTTTACTTCTTAGTTTGATTAACTCTAAAAGCGTGTTTTTTAGTTTTTTAAACTATTAATTTATTTTTTACTTCTTAGTTTGATTAACTCTAAAAGCGTGTTTTTTTAGTTTTTTTAAACTATTAATTTATTTTTTACTCTTTAGTTTGATTAACTCTAAAAGCATGTTTTTTAGTGTTTTTAAACTATAATATTTAAATGAGGTCTCGGTACGGAGGAGGGGAACTATAGTTCTTACAATAATGTAATTGTGAGTGAAACAAAGGCTAAATGCGAATAGTCCGCTGTGCCACTGTCCCACGTAGGTTGATCGCTTAAAGTAGGGCAAAATCGAGCCCAAAGTGACAGTTACAAACAAACAAACATACAGGTGAAACTAATATAAAAGCATATTAAAAAGAATCAACTGTTTTCGTTCTGAAAGATGCCTGTAAATGTTTCTTTGTAGCTTAAATAGTGTATATGAGGAGAAACAGATCTCCAGGGGAAAAAGTCAGTTACATACATACATACATACAAACATACAAGCATACAAACATACAGGTGAAGCTAATAAAAGCGTATTAAAAATAAGAAGTATTCAACGTAACATTTTTTTTTTTTAGTTCCAGTGACAGGTACTGGTGTACTGAATAACATAGTAAAATTTCAGACGAATCGACCGAGTAGTTTTTTTTTTTTTTTTCCCGTCACACCGTGCAGAAAAAAGTAGTTTCGAAATAAAATGAGTTTTAAGTTTAAGGTAAGCATATTCTCAATATAGGGTAAGTTAGCATATTCTCAGCTAAATGGGCTGTAGAACTTAAAATATCATCAATATCATTACAAAAATTTAACAGTATATTCTTAAAGGATTATACTTTCGAAATATCGAGAACAAAAAATTGAATTTTTGAAAATCCTTGGACCTGGTTTTTTGACGATATGAAACCAAATTTGATTGGGAACCATTGATGAAAACCTGATTTTTTTAAACTACCAGGTCCCCTCAAATTGTTTTATTTCCATAAAATTTGAAGTAATTTGAAAGTATTTCTAAATGAAAATTAAACTTCCACTTTTCTATTCAAAAAGCAGTATATTAGGAAATTAAGAACTTAAATAAGTAATCAAATTTACAATAGAAATGTGTTAATATTTGCAGAAATAATAGTCAAATCTTTCGCAAAAATTAATTTTAATACGAATATATATATATATATATATTAGCGTAGTATACATGCTTTTAAAATGCACTGAAGTGACAAAAGTCATGGGATAGCAATATGCAAATTTTCAGATGGCAGTAGCATCTCGTAGAACAGGTATAAATGCGCAGTGTTTTCGCAGAGCTTTCATTTCTGTACAAGTTATTCATGTGAAGAGGTTTTGACGTGATGATGACCGCACGACGGGAATTAACAGACTTTGAACGCGGAATGTTAGTTGGAGCTAGACGCATGGGTCATGCCATTTCGGAAATCGTTAGGGAATTTAACATTCCCAGATCCACTGTGTCAAGAGTGTGCCGAGAGTATGAAATTTCAGGCATAACATCCCACCATGGACAGCGCAGTGGTCGACCGCCTGCACTTAACGACCGAGACCGGCGACGTCTGCAAAGAGTCGTAAATTCTAACAGACAAGCAACACTGCGTCAAATAACCGCAGAAATCAATGTAGGACGTACAAGGGACTTGTCTGTTAGAACTGTGCGGAGAAATTTGGCTTTCTTGGGCTATTCCAGCAGAAGACCGACTCGAGTGTCTTTACTGACAGAACGACATCGCTTGCAGCGACTCTCGTGGGCCCGTGAGCATATCGGTTGGTCCCTAGATGAATGGAAAACCGTGGCCTGGTCCGATGAGTCACGATTTCAGTTGGTAAGAGCTGATGGTAGGGTTCGAGTGTGGCGCAGACCCCACGAAGCCATGGACCCAAACTGTCAACTAGGCACTGTTCAAGCTGGTGGTGGCTCCGTAATGGTGTGGGCTGTTTTTTCATGGCATGGACTTGGTCCTCTGGTGCGACTGGACCGAACATTGACTGGAAATGCTTATGTTCAGCTACTTGGAGATCACTTGCAGCCATTCATGGACTTCATGTACCCAAACAACGATGGGATTTTTATGGATGACAATGCGCCATGTCACCGGGCCACAACTGTTCGCGATTGGTTTGAAGAACATTCTGGACAATTCCAACGAATGATCTGGCCACCTAGATCGCCCGACATGAATCCCATCGAGCATTTATGGGACATCATCGAGAGGTCTGTTCGTGCCCAAAATCCTGCACCATTAACGCTTTCACAATTATGGACGTCTATCGAGACAGCATGGCTCAATATTCCTGCAGAAGACTTCCAACGACTTGTTGAGTCCATGCCACGTCGAGTTACTGCACTTCGCCGGGCGAAAGGAGGGCCGACACGATATTAAGAGGTATCCCATGACTTTTGTCACTTCAGTGTATATTGGAAAAATATTATACTTCAAATTTTAATTAAAAAAGTATTGCAATTTTTTTTTTCGCATTTGTGATAACTATTTCTACAATCAATCAATCAATGATCTGTTTGTTATTCCTAAATTGAATCATAATATTTTTATGTAGGTTATTTAAAATTTTTTATTATATTTTCAACATTAAAAATAGCCATTTAGTTGTTTCATCTGAACCACCAAACATATTTTCGGAATATTTTTCAATTTTTGTAAAGATTTTTATAAATTATTTACACATTCATGTATATTTTTAACTAAAAATTTTATTCATGCCTTCCATTTTATTATTTAAATTTGCTTCGTTTGCTTGGTGGTTTTGCGTTTAATCAAAGTTTTCTAATGTTCTGATTAATGTTGGTGATAAACTATATCCTATTTTGTATTCATAGACAACGTTAGTATTGATAGTAATATCATATATATATATTTATAATTTTAATCATCTGAAATCGGAAATGTGCATGTTTTGAAATATCTAACGTTGGGCAAAAAAAAGAAACTAAAAAGAAATTTGTTTTACAAATATATTTTGTGTTAATTATTGCTGAAGAGAAGGTCGCTTTTAGAGATGCATCACAAGTACCTCTTTTAATTTCATGAAATGAAAGCAATTCACTTGTAACTTTTTAATTAGATAAGAGAGAACAAAATAAAGAAAAAGTCTCATGGGTGGAAACTTTTTTTTTTTAATAGAGAAATAATTTTTCTCAGTTAATAACATTTTTTTTTTTTTTTTTCCAATTCCTACTATTAGTTCACACTTTCCTTATATATATTTATTTCAAATTTTCAATCTATAATAAAATACTTTTTATTCGTCCACTCAAGTTCAAATACATTTTTTTTTTAACTTTTAGTGGATGACACTTGATATTAATACAGTTTTTTCAAATATTAATTCATTAATTAAATTTAATTAATTAATTTTAGTTTTATATGGGAGAAACTTTTTTTCTCTTATAGAAGATATTTAGCAGGATATAAATTTAGGAATAAATACCGTCAGTGGCGAAGCGTGTAGATCACTAGAAAAAATTTTCATTTTCAGATTTTTTTTCCATTCCGGATTCTAGTCTGAGTCAAGGAGGGAACAAAATGGAAAAATTTATATTAATTGTAATTATTTAATAAAAAGTAATTTTAATAAAAGTAAATAAAATTTTTCTTTGTTGACCTAAGTAGGAATTGACTTAAAATTTTTTTTTTTAAATATCTTGTTAAATGTTAATCTTTGTAAAAATCGATTTTGTTTTTATCTACATCTTTTTTCAAGGGTCTAACATTATATATGATACATTTAAATTATTTTAATTAATAATTCACTTTAAAATATAATATTTTTTTTAATAATTTATTAAGGTCCTTTTTCATTTTCTAGATTCTAAATTTTGTCTACTTAATGATAAGATAAATTTTTTTTTTTATAAAACTAGTTGAAGATTTTAACGGAAAATAAAATAAATCCATAAAAGGATTTGATAATATAGAATTATTTATTTGTTATTAATTTAAAATTGATATTAATAATTGAGAAAATAATTATTATTATCAAATCGCTAGTCTGTGATAAACTTGACCAAGCAATAAATTTCCCTGAAAAGTTAATTTTTTTTAAATTGTAACCTAATGGAATGTGTTTCGAAAACAATTAACCATCAAATATTTTATCTTCAAAAAATATTCCATCTTTTCGTTGAAATCAACCCGTAATTAAATTCAAAATTTAATAAGAACTATGTATAAAAATAAAATATTATGATATTTTCAGACAAAATAAATAACAAATAATTTAAATACTTGCACTAAAAATTTTAAATAATATAGTGATATTTTAATTTTGCTTAAATAAACAAATAATAGTTATATAAGAAAAATGGCTTAATTAAAAACATAATTTTATCAATATTACAATTTTTATACACAATTATATTACTTTGCGAATCTTAGTTATTTAAAAGAAAAAAATGTGCGAGTTTTTATGAAATGTATATGAAAGAATATGTGTCAGAACCTTAGAGAAATCTGGGGAATTTCTTTTGAAATTTAAATTATTCTGGACGTTTGTAGCTAAGAGTATGAAATAAACAAAAGAAAGCAAATATTTCAAACTTAAAATGCATTTTAAAGTGGTTAACTAGCAGGAAAGTAAAGGAAGTCGTCGTTTGAATTTCCATAGAAGCGAATGTATCAGAAACGTTTTTGCAAATCGTACTTCTTTGCATTAATGCTATTTACTATGCAAAAAAAGACTACCAGCTTTTTTGCATTAATGTTATGTTCTATGCAAAGAAAGACGACTAGTTTTTGTGGCCAAAAAACTTTTAATGCAGCATTAACCTTTTTAAATAACGCACTATTTGACCTAAAATTGACGATCTATATTACAACTTTCGACATTCATGGGCATAATGAAATTTTTCACATTGTCCAATATTTATAATAGCATCTTGAATGACGATTAAAATTGTATACCTGTTGTTATTGGTAATTTAAAATAAACTATGAGATATTGCCTCAGTTGGCAGCAATATTGGCGCAATTTCCAGCAATAGTAGATTTTTTTCTTTTGTCTTTTACACATAGTAAATGGATCCGATAATTATATAGGGTGATTCAACACCAGGTTTATAAACTTTTAGGAGGAGTGGGTTACGTCTAGATGACTTGACAATGCTAGTTTTTAAATGCTCTCCAGCGATGGTAGACGGCATTGCATGGGCGCTTGCACGGCATTGCATATAAGCAATGAGCGCTTATACGCGCAACAATATCAGATGAGACCATAACCTCTTTTGATACTTGCATTATCGATTATCTGAAAGTGTTCTTTTCATAGAGCTGCCATGAGTCATGAACGATGGTACAGACTCCATACTGGAGGAAACTGTGCTAGGTCTACTACAGGGCATCTAGTCCCCTACAGCCGTCTATTAAGTCTACTACAAGTACAAGTGCGCAAACTATAGCGTACAACGACAGGATGTCCAGTTGAAAATAGACATGCATATGTAGTTTATCTTTGTTATTGTTGTTTATAATTGATTAGTTATGATATTGATTAACAAACCCTGTTGGTTATGGTATTGATTAAAAAACTGCATATTCACTTATGAAAGGTCTTTTCACTTCTGATGTTTTCTGTGTATGCCACCGCAGCAAGGAAAACTCTCCAACCCTGTATTGCTATGCGATTCCGAGTCGTCAAAGTGTACTTTACTGTTGCATCCTTCTAGAAGTTTGTAAACCTGGTGTAAAGGCGTTTTGAATACACTTTTTACCAGTTCCTCTAGACTCATTTAGGAAGTAGAATCTATATCAGCATCGAAAGTACCTGATCTAGTGTAAGTAATCGTCAGTGTTGCTATTTTCTATAAGCTGAATAAGAATGTCAGCGTGTGAGGTTAAACATAGTCAAAACAATGTCCCTGAAACTCACTGAATACCAAGAATTTTGATGTAGACAATATCGGCGAGCAGTATCGCACTACCAGAAGTACCAAATTAATTATAGTAAATAGAATAGATAGAAATGGTACCAAATTTCAACCAAATAGTACTTGACCAAAATAAGTATCAAAAATATTGTGATATTTAGTAAGAATCAAAGAATTGTAAGAAAAAAAAATCGGAACAAGCAATCATTTTTAAATGGATGTAAAAATATTTTAATCTTGATATTTATTCTATATTTTTTAATTGTGATTATTTTTGGGGAAAAAAAAATTTCTAGGTTAAATGAAAAATGTTAATCAAATAATATGAATCGAAACACAATATAAAAACATTTAAAGAATTCAAACCACAATAAAATACGAATGTTCAATGTAAAGGTAGAATTACTTTTAAAAAAACAAAATTACCGAGAAATGAGATTGAAAATACACACAACAAAAAAAGTAATGGCACTTCCACGAAAATTCAATTTTTTCGTATTAAAAATAAATAATTTGTTTTGATAATATTTCAGAGAATTGTTTTCATTTCTCAACAAAATGGATATAAAACATTTTTTCAAACCCATTTTTACTTATGTTTTTGTCTGCTGAATGTTCTCTCTTCAAAATGCACGGTCGTTCCTTTGATGAACTGTAATTTATTTTTAATAAACAAATCAAAATTTCAAATTTCAAGAAATAAAAAACTCCCAAACCTCAGCACAGAATCTTCACAACAAAAACAGTTGATGCGCAAATTTCTTTTGAGTTCATACTGAAAAATTAAATTCCTGCTCAGACTCAATCTGGACTTGGTCTAGATGTTGCTGCCGACCAAGTGGTATAAAAAACAACAAACAAATTTAGACTTGAGATTTCCCTTTGTGTTCAGATTAGTTAAATTAGATTCAAATTCTGAGCTGACAATAAAAATATTTTTTTGGTAATTTCTAAATATAAGAATATACATTGAGAATATCTATACTAATCACAACTTGAATCAGGGAACATTTATTTATATCAACATTTCATTAAAATTCATCATATTGAAAAAAAAACTTAAATTAGTATTTTCAACGCAAGGAAAATTCATTCATAAATATATTATCTTATCTTAATACTTATGAATGAATTTAATTGCACCAGTATCCTTAATTTTTTTTATTTAATTCCCTAACTCTTTAATTTTGTAATTTTCTTTAATTTAAATCCCTAATTTTAATTTCATATAAATTCGCACCATTTTTTAAAAATGCATTATTATACAGATGTCATATTAAATTACTTTGTTTTCCTGAATGAAATAATTAGCACCGATTTTTAATAATTTTTCCCTACATAAACGTTGTTGTTGTTTCTTATCCCACTTGGTAGACATCCAGACCAAGCCCACGAACCCGTATGTACTCATGATTGAAGGGAAATGGGGCAGCTTCTGTTGTAATGGAGCACTCGTAGGTAGAAGTCTGACTTGGCTCCGTGACGCTCTACAGTCATATGAGACCGGGACCTACGGTTGAAAGTGAATTCCGAACCCTTATAAACATCCATGGCACCGCCAGGACTCGAACCCGAAACCTGTGGCACCGAGCACTAGACACTTGGTCATTCAGACCCACATAACACATAAGCATGAATACTACTGTGTCCATAACGTAAGACCAATTTTCAATTTAAAATTCCTGGGCTTATGGAATTTCATTTTTTTTTCTTTATTAGGTTGCTGGCATTGTCCTTGACATCTGTGTGAAATTTCACGTTAAAATATTCATTAGTGTTTGAATTACACTTGGCTTTGTGAGACACTAAAATTGATTCCGGCGATTTTTGAAATCTCTGAATTAATTGAGCAAAGAACTTGCATTCAATTATGTTTGCTGAAACGTATAAAATGTTGCAGAAGTCATTCGGTGAGCATTCCTATATCGGAAAGAAATGTTTTGAAGTGGTATAAACAGTTCAAAGAAGGCAGAGAAAGCGTTGAAGACGAAGATCACTCGACCATCCACCTCAATCCACGAAGCTCACGTCCAAAAAATTAAAGATTTGATACTTGCAAACCGTCGATTTACAATTAGAGACCTTGCTGTTGATGTTGGAATTTCAAAAGGATCGGTCCATTCCATTTTGAGCCTCAAACGCGTCAAATCTCGATTGGTACCGAAAACACTGAATGCGCCAGCTCACACTGCATTGATTCTTCTTGACATATCGTTCCACAACCACCGTATTCACACCGTGCAACTTCTGGCT
This sequence comes from Caerostris darwini, assembly GCA_021605075.1. NCBI lineage: Eukaryota > Metazoa > Arthropoda > Arachnida > Araneae > Araneidae > Caerostris > Caerostris darwini. The sequence goes on along the minus strand of BPLQ01007167.1, from coordinate 50,367 downwards.
ATTCCTTAAACTCAAAAAACCGCTTTTTTGCTCAAAAAACTGCCGCCACCACACCGTTTTGAGTCGACTGAAAAGATTCAGCTTGAATCGGCGAGCGCTTTGAAGACCATCCCCGCCGATGACTTTTTAGCCTGTATTGAGAATTGGAAAAAAAGTTGGCTTAAGTGTATTGTGTCCGGAGGGGATTACTTTGAAGGCGATGAAGAAATAAAGCAAATAAATAAAGAGTTTTTGGGGAAAAAAAAAAAAAAATGGTGTTACTTTTTGGCCACAGTAGTATACTTACACCATACGAATAAATACAGCGGTCGAAATAAAACAATAATAAAACTGAATAAAAAAAAATCCTTGCAAACATGAAAGCCAGTCAATAGTTTTGATTGATTTTGTAATCAAACCCGTAAAAAGAATGATGTAAAATACAGGCATTAATTGCTTCGCGTTTCCTTATTCAGTTTCTATACATAGACGGTAAGTTTACTAGTTGAATAACTTTCTGAACTGCATAGAATATGTTTCATCTTTTAATTCAGAATCACTGCGAAAGATGAAACTATTCATAAAAATAAAAAAAAAAAAAAAAAAGTAAACGGATTGGTTAAGCAAGTTTGCAGAACCCAGACAGAAATGCGAACTCCATTTTAATCTGATTCCCGAATTTGTGCAATTTTTTATCCTCTCCCCGGTATCGTCTGTCCTCACCCTGCTACCCAGAACCGCCACCTCACGGAAGAAAAATGACTTTTCGACCCCCTCCGGAATAAAGATCTCGTCTTTCCTTCACCGCAATAAAAAGGCAGCAGTCAATTGAACAGAAACGCGGATTGATCCTATTCACAAATCATTTGCACAATGGAAGCACTTTCTTTCAGGTAAATAGGGGGGTGAAATCATTAAGTGACAGTGACGTACCGGCGGAAGGGGAGGTTTAAAAATTTGCACTTGCGGGTTACCTAGCCAATTGACTATAAAACTGTATAGACTTGCTTACTTAAGCTAATTAATTGATTCGATAAATAAAGAACTAAAATAGAAAAAACGTAAAAAAATCTGATGAATTCAAATGTAGGAGAGATTAGGCAGTTTTTATAAAAACACCATGCAGAAAATACGTTTATTCGTTCAGCTGCTTTTATTTATTTATTATTTTCTCTTCCTTTCTCTATACCTAAGATTGTGTTGTCACATATTCGGGAATATATAACAGAAAGAATCTGTAATATACAATAATTCTTTCCCAAATCTTTTTGTTTTTAAATTTTATATTCGTTAAGCTTATTTTATTCGGTAGGAAAGAAAGAACGTTCGGTTTTTACAATGTATTATTATTATTTTTTTTTTTTTTTTTATCTCACTCAGCAACATCTATACGAAGCCCAAGAGCCCGAGTGGTCTCATGGAAGGAGGGAAAGGGCGGAGGGATGGGGGAAAACTTCTGTTGAGATAGTTTGTTTTGACGGTCTACGGTCATTATTTTTCTCACTTTAGGCTAATTAGACCGGGACCTACAGTTTAACGTGGATTCCGAACCACTCACAAACATCCATGCCACCGCCAGGATTCGAACCTGAAGCCTCTGGTACCAATGGCCAGAGCACTAGCCAATTGGCCATCAGGCCGCTCTGTTGTGATGGAGCACCCGTAGGTAGAAGTCTGACTTGACTCCATTACGCTGAAGAAAAAGGGCAATGCCTTCCGGGAAGACTTTTATGGGGAACTACCCCATATTTGCGTACCATTTGGAAGTAAACCCAGGAAAACTCCCACCAGATAGTCCGACTTACGAGACAAGATGCTGAACGTCCCAAACGCCAACGAGTCTACAACAAAGCCGCCAGTGGATTGAACCTCTGCCCTAATACCAACCAGCAGCGAGAGTTGCCACTGAGGCATGAGTCGGGCACAATGTACTTAAATGGTGAAAACGAAATTACTAAGGTAAGTCGAATATTAACCGAAATATAAATATGTGCGAACAAATATTCGTTAAAATACAAATCTATTATTATTATCTTAGAAATATTTAATTTATTCAACAAATGACGAATGCAGTAATAGAATGATATCTATGAATGTAATTTTTTTCTCTAACAGGCGGCGCGCTAAAATATATTTTTCGATTTTATTATAAGTATTCTTTAACGCATATTAGTACGTTATCTTTAAGATTGTGATTTTGGATGAAGGGTGGATATATATATATATATAATCCGCATAAATACAGCAATTTTGCTTTGCTGAATTTCCGACCTATAATTAACAGATTCAGTTATCACACTAACCTCTGGTAACCTTGAGTTTCTAATTTTCTCTTAACAACCTCTTTTAACTTTTCGATAATTAATCGTTGATTTAATATCTCTGTTTATAAACTCCAGAACATTTTTAATGATTTATTTATGATTTCATTCGCTCATCTGCAGACATTTAACAACTGTAGAAGTGCTTTTTTCTCTTTCCCATCGCCTTCCGAGGCTAGACCGCAATTTCCTTAGATTTCGTGTTAATAAAATGAAAGATGCGCGATTTCTCATTACCCGCAAAATCCTCTTTGTTTTCGATTACAATTTGTAACAGCTTTCGGGTTTGCCGTATACATATAATAATATATATAATTGCAATATACATATAATTTTGCCGTATATTATCTATAATACCAATTCTGTTATGTATTTTTCTGAATGTCTGCTTTTAAAGTATCTCAAAAATTTCCTTTCAAAATTCTGTCCCAAATCCATCTTCAGGATCTATTTCCTGGATTTACCGACTTATGCGAAAACGACTAAAGCTTCGGTAATTCTAATAATAGAATAAGAAACATAAAAGAAACTGTAGAATAACACATTTTCTTTAAGATTGTGATTTTTGAACGAAGGTTGCACATAATATATGTTTGTGTGTGTGTAACTACAGCAATTTTGCTCTTTCGTTTGCAACTAACGACCACTTTTTAACTTTCCTGTAATTAATCGTTGCGTTAATATCTATTTATAAACTCCGAAATACTTTTAATGATTATGATTTTATTCACCCTTACTGCACACACTTAACAACTTTGGACGTGCCCTTTTCTCTTTCTCGTCGTCTTCAGCGGCTAGACAGGCAATTTCCTTCAATTTCATGTTAATAAAATGAAAAGGTGCATGGTTTTTTATTATCTGCAAAATCCACTTTGTTTTCGATTACAATTTGTAACAGGTTCGCAGTATGCATATGTTATATCTATAACACCAATTCTTTTATGCCTATGTCTTCGCTTATATGTCTATACTTTAAAGTACCTCATTGAAATTTCCTTTCAAATTTCTGTCCCAAATTCGTCTTCCGCGGCCTATCTCCTAGATCTGCCGACTTATGCGAAAACAGTACAATCTTTATTAATTTTCTTCATCATATATACTCGAACAGCTGAGCAGGGCCGGACTTAGATGAAAAGAGGCCCTAGGATATTCCCCTGATGAGGCCCTTTTACCTCCCATTTTTAAGTTTGTAAATTACCTATTATGTTCGTTTATTAGTCATATGTGTAGAATTTCTCCTTATTTTTTATTCAGTGTTTTAGTGTTTACTGTTTTTAGAATAGTGTAATTCTAATTTCGCTAACAATTTGAATGTAGGCCTCTCTTGATCTTGAGGCCCTAAGCTGAAGCCTAGTTAGCCTATAGGAAAATCCAGCCCTGAGTGAATCATCAGTATAATATGATGAGGAAAAGTGAGTCATACTCGCCTTGCAATGCATTTGATAAGACTTTTCTGAATCACAAGAAAAGACGTACAGCTATACTTCATTTAAAAATGTAAAGTTATGTGATTATATTTCATTTATCTGTTACTGAACAATTTTAATTCTCAGAGTAAATTTACTAAATTCACTCATTGAGGTCTTATTAGGTGATATTTTATTTCCTTTTAAAATTTCCAATAACACTGGTTTTTAATTATGCGTTTCGATGGTTTACATACTTTCTGTTGGTTCTTTGCTCCAATGTGAGATATAGACATAGTCATAATTTTAAAAGTTAAGAGAAGTATCATACCATACACTATTTTGATGAGGAAAAATCAACGGCAGATGTGTTTTCATGCAATAAAATTCGACATTTCAATATAAGCAGTTTCATTCAACGTTTATGGCATTTTGAAAATGAGAGAAACACACAAAATACCAAAGCGAAACAACTTATTTTGATTGTTCTCATGTTATTAGTATTCGTGTAAATGTCTATGAATTACGTAAATAACAATCTAAGATTAATAAACAAAATTGATGAGTGAATTCATTTTTTAAACATGCATTCATATGATTATGAAATAGTTTCCCGTAAAGCTGGGATATCATCTGTTTTAAAGAAGAAGAAAAATTGCATATAAATTTTGTAATGCATTTCACAGAAATAAAACACAAATACAGGACGAATTTTGGTTTTTTCCCATGAAAAATGGTTTGTTGTTTTGTTTTTGTCCATGATGAGTAATAATGCAGCGGTGGCATTTTGCGTTTACTTCAAATATCTCCTTTAAAAATATCGCAACAAGCACATAGTAAAAACATTTTATTCAAAACAACGGCATCTGTATGATTTTAAAGAAGGACGCTTTATGTTTTCGAAGCATTTTATAGAAAATTGTATAGTGAAAAAAAAAAGCGAAGGGATAATGGTGAAAAGGTATATAAATCTGTTGAACTGCATTGAAATCTGCACAAATTTTCTGCAATGATAAATATTAATTTCGTTTGGAGATTTAATATACTCACCAGCTCACACCGCATTGATTCTTCGTGACTTTTTCGCCAAAAATGAAATCCATATCGTTCCACAACCACCATATTCACCTGATTTAGCACCGTACGACTTCTGGCTATTCCTTAAACTCAAGACCACTCCGAGGGCACCGTTTTGAGTCGATTGAAGAGGTTCAACGTGAATCGCCGCGCACTTTGAAAGACATCCCTGCCGATGACTTTTTAGCAGGCATTGAGTATTGGAAAAAAAGTTGGCATAAGTGCATTGTGTCCGGAGGGGATTACTTTGAAGGCGATGAAATAAATTTGGAAGAATAAATAAAGAGTTTTTGAAAAAAAAAATATTTGGTCTTACTTTTTGGGCACAGTAGTAGAAGAGTATTTAACCGTCTCAGAAAAATAAAAAGCCTCCACAAAGAATATTTAACCGTCTCAGAAAAACAAAAAGCCTCCACAGTCACCGCAAACAAGTCGAGCAATTATTCGATAAATCAGAGGGAGAAAAAGAAAAAAAAAAAAGAAAATTGAAGGCCTAAACGTAAATGATTCTTTATCTTTAATTTTATGATTTATTGCAAACATAGCACAAAAAAGCAATTTTGCTTTTCTTAAGTTCATTTTGATTTTCATTAAATAAATGCACAACGGAGGAATAATTACTGAAATTGATAACGCTAGAAATAAAATGAATGGAAATCTATTTCTTTACGTTAAATAAATAAATAAATTACGTACATTATAAAAGGTTTTTATCAATATTTTTTACTAATTTGATCACACACGCTTTGATTTGTCGTTTTTAGATTAAATCACTTTAAAGTTATGAGATATCTACACATCAAGCTTTGTATAAATAAGATTGTTTAACATTTTTAAACATAATCTACTATTGTTTATAGTGGATGAATTCTTTAAATAGTTTTAGATAACTTTTTCTTTGTGGAAAAAAAAATTAATTATCAAAAAGTAAATAACAAGTTAAAAAAAGTAAATAACAAGTAGAATTCATATGATTTTTTAAATTATTTTTGTTCACACACATAAGAAAAATACCTAGGGATTCGGAATTAAAAAAAAAAAAAAAATTACAGAGCGTCTTGATTTGTTGATACAAAAATAATTTCTCAGAAATATTTTAAAGTGCTATTTGTATATTTCTGAAACTATTAAAATTCCAATTCTCTATTTCTATACTATTGAAGAAAGAGATGATTACTGGATTAATGCTTGAAACTTAATAAATTAAGGAAATGAACATAAAAAATGACATAATATTAAGAATATAAGCAATCACACAAAATCAAAGATATAATAGTTGTAATAAGTAAAATTACTTCAAATAAATTTCTAAAACTAAATATTGTACGGAGTCATATGAAACAGAGAATATTGTTTTTGAAAATATTTTTGATGTCTCAATCTTAAATAATAGTATATTGATTCTTATGTAAAAGAAACTTTGTATTGACAGAGCAACAGCAAAAGAATTACTCTCCGTAAACAAACAGGGGTGGAAGTTGACAAAAAAAGTATATGGAAAGATGAGAAAAGATGTAAATAAATAATGTAACAATGTAATCATTATATTTAAAGAGAATCGTTAAAAATAAATTATTAAAAAATTTATTTAGAATAATGTGTTACGTAATTATAAATATTAAATTATCCCAAAATTTGAAAGAGAAAAAATATTAAAAAATGGTTAACATTAATGTAATGATTTAACAGTTCAATTATAGGTTGAGTGATACTTTAATTTTTGAAAACTAACTGAACATTATTTACATAGTTCATATTTTGCATAAAAAATTGTTAAGTTCCTTAATATTAAAAATAACCAAGCATTATTTTTTATAGACGTTTTATGTAACTTTTTAAAAATTTAAAATAGTTTTTTTTTAAAAATAAAAATAAAAACTATATGAGTGATGTTTCACAATTAATTTAAAAATAATTCGCCTTTATAATAAACAATATTTATGCACAATCATTAATGAAAATTACTCAAATATTAATAAGTAGAACATTGTCAATAAAATTTGTAATGGTTTCTACTCAAAATATCACAGGAAATTTATTGGTTTCTATTCAAAATATTCCAGGAAATTTATTCGTTTCAACTCAAAATATTCCAGGAAATTCATTTGTTTCAACTCATTCCAGGAAATTCATTCGTTTCTACTCAAAATATTCCAATAAGTTTATTGACTTCTACTTATATTCCAAGAAATTTATTGCCTTCAACTCAAAATATCCCAGGAAATGTATTAGTTCAAATTCAGAATATCTCAGAAAATTTATTGATTTCAACTCAAAATATTCCAATAAATTTATTGGTTTCTATCTAAAATATTCCAGGAAATAAAAACATCCCAGGGAATTTATTTATTCCAATTAAAAAATATCCCAGAAAAGTTATTGGTTCCAACTCAAAATCTTCCAGGAAATTTATTGGTTTCTACGCTGAATATTCCACATCGTTGCAGGAAAAGAGCAATGGAATACTTCAGAACATTTTGGAAAAATGTGGTGACTTTCCAGGATCTGTCAATATTGACGTTAAAATAAATCGATTACTGACTAGCTATGCTGAAATTCCTAGCTAAAAGCAGCCAAGGCATACCAAAATAACTTAAAATTCATCAACTTCCGAAAATAAACTAAGCTCTTATCATCATTAGTAATCAAATCATGTGAAACTGTTATATACCAAATATATTGAGAGTCTGCCTGGTAAACTTTTATCTCATTAGTTAGAAATAACCATTTAGTAAACGTGAGCGAGAATATTGATGAGAATATTCCCAAATTTTTTTCACTTACATTCAAACAATTGATAGCATTTGTATAGTAAAATTATGATAAAAATAAAATTTAAGAGCTATGTAACACGATACAAAATTGATAAAATAATATTTTTCCGTCGTTTCATTTTTTCCTAATTTTGTTTCATTAATACAAAGAAAAGATTTATATATAGTCACCGAAAACAAGAATAAATCGGATTTTGTTTTTTAAAAAAAATAATTATAGGACATAAATAGTTTAGTTTGGATAAAGATTGTCTCTTTTAACATGAGAGGTTAGTTACTTGATATGAGGATATAAATTTGTCGTGAATTATTTAGAAACAGAATATGAAAGTCGTGCTATTCATAACTATGGAAAACGATTAAAAAATAACTCTTGTCTAGAAAAAAATGTAACCTTTTGTAAGCTGCTATTCTTCAGTTTTAGAATTGCTATATCATGAACAACAATATAAAAATAACTTTAAATATTTCAATAATTATAATTGAAAAAATTATATACTTAAGAGTGAACACCATCTGCAGATTCTACATATCATAGTTTATCATTTTAACCAGACGTTTACAATAAGCCAAGAAATTTCCAAATCCCGACTCTTTCCCATAATTTCATGTACTACGACCTATATTCAGGGCAGGATCATCGCATAAACAAACGTCTAGGGCCCGTCTGTCTTTCAAACTGTCTATTACGAAAAGATTTGTAAATAAGATAGTTTACTTTTTTGTTAGAAAACTGTTTATAATAAATAAAATATATTGCTTTTTATATGGTTACAGCGAATTCTAAAATCTAAAGAAAATGTAGACTATAGAATAAGAAGATCGAAGGTAGAAATTACTTTCGATAAGAAGAAACATAAGTTCCTTCATATTGAAAGTAATTCTTCTGATAAATTAGAATTTTTTTATAGCAATAAAAATAATATATGTATTCGTAACATCGTATGAATTAAAAGAATATATTATTTTTTATATGTTATTGCGAATTAAATCTAAATAAAATGTGTCATGTTTCTTCTTATTGAAAGTAATTCTTCTGATAATTTATAATTTTTTTTATAACGATAAGAATAGTATTAAATGGATGAATTCTTAACTTTCTGTTAAATAATTTTAATTGCTAATTAACAATTAATAATTAACAATTTTTAATTGTTAATTATTTTTTTATTAAGCAGCTTCAGTGTCCGTATGCTGTTTAATAGAAATAATACACTCATGTCCATAAATTAAGGATAATTCAGAATCCCACAGAAATTGAACTCTAAAATAATATTTTCACCTGTAGAATTATCACACACATTCGGATAGTACGTCACAACGACGAGAGTGTAAGAGAGGGGTATATAAGGAATGGTGGCAAAGAAGTAAAATTGTTTACAAGCGCTTTAAAAGCCTTTAAGTGCAATAACCGCATAGTTATGGCACAAAGGAAGCATTTGAATGATTTTTTACGTGATAGAATTATCGGACGACTGGAATGTGGATGTACCCAGTTGGAAGTATCCGAGGAACTTGGAATCGCCCAGAGTGTCATCTCCAGGCTTTGGCAACGATTCCAAGATGATGGTAATGTGAGTAGATGTTACAGCACAGGTCGCCCCCGAATTACAACGCCGAATGAGAATCGGTATTTAGCAGTTACTGCCAAAAGAAACAGACGGAGCACAGCATCCGACCTGTCTCGTCAGCTCTCTTCAGCTACCGGTACGACAGTTTCAAGGCAGACCGTATACAGACGCTTAGGGCACATTGGTCTATATGCTCGTAGGCCTGTCAGATGTATTCCACTTACCGCAACTCACTGTCGCCTGCGATTAACCTGGAGTAGAGAGCATGTATTGTGGACACCGCAACAGTGGTCTTGTGTGATGTTTTCCGACGAGTCCAGGTTTAGTTTGCAGTCTGATTCTCGCCGGACTTTCATATGGAGAGCGCCAGGTACCCGTTACCACCAAGAGAACACCATTGAACGACACCGTTACGGTGGTGCAGGATGGCTCGTTTGGGGAGGAATTATTCTTGGTTCCAGAACTGACCTGCATGTTCAGAGTGTAACGATGACAGGCCACATCTATCGGGATGTCATTCTGGAACAACATGTACGTTTGTTTCGGGGCGCCATGGGTGCTGAATTTCTGTTTATGGATGACAACGCCCGTCCTCAATTAGACGAATGCCTTCAATTGGAGGATATCACCCGTATGGATTGGCCAGCATACTCACCGGACTTGAATCCAATAGAGCATGTGTGGGATATGCTTGGCCGACGAATTGCAGCCCAGCAACCCCCTCCCACCTGTCAACCGGAACTTCGGAGGGCATTGCTTGATGTGTGGTGTAATATTCCCCAAGATCAGATTGATAATTTGATACTCAGCATGCCTAGGCGTTGTATTGCATCGTCCGGGAGACATACTCCATATTAACCATCATACTACCATGTTATACTGTTTTTTGTAAATAGGTTCTTTTTTGAAATTTGCTCCAGGGAGTAAAAATCGCGATTTTTATTAATTATGTCAAACATATAGCATCTTTTTTGCTCTTTACCTTTTGTTTAACAAATAGACTTTACAAATAAGTCAAATTTGTTTTGCTTCTGTCTCTTTCTTTGCCTGAACTTCATTATCCTTAATTTATGGACATGAGTGTAATAGCAAGATGTATTAATTGAAAGAGCCAAAAATTTTAAAACAAAATAATTATTTTTTAGTGGTTAACACTGAGTAGTTAATCGCAAGTGTGAATTTTTAATTCTTTATTTTCTAACTATCTTTGATAACCATTATCATAATAATTTTGATTTTTCGAACATGTTAAATTATTAATTTTAATATATTTAAGTTAAACAATTAATATTTTAAAGTAATGTAAACAACATATAACAACATTTGTTAGACATTTAATTAAATAAATTTCATTTTTTAAAATTTATAAACAAACTGTTCAAACGTTTCTAGAAAAACTAAAACTTATTGCTTCATATTAAATATGTTTATTAATAAACATTTAAGATTTGTTTTAATTTTTCACATTATTTAATTTTGTTTTAAATTTTTTGTGTGCTCTATGTTTGTTATGGGAGAGAGACGGAATAAGGTAAGAAGAAAATGTCAGGGCCCAAAGTGGATAATAAGGCCCTGTCTTTACTAATGGATTTAAGAATTTGTGAAACAAATTCAATGATTTTTATTGAACTCTATATCTATAAAAGCAGTTTTTGTATAACAGTATGTTTAGCAGCTTTAAATGTGCATTATTTGCCTTAACTTAAACATCTCTTGCACTCTAAATTTGTTTACAATAAACACTTATATCCTATAAGAATAATTGCCTCAAATTATCTGGTACTTAAATATTGTGGAATTGCTTAAGATAAGCTACATTTAAATTGCTACATTTTAAACACAAAGGTGCTATATTTGTAATATATTAAACCTTATTTTTCCTCAGTAATAGAAGGGCTTCTATAAGATTTTTTATTGTTGATCCAAAGCAGCTTTTTATGAGCTTCAGTGCAGATAGAAATTTCCCAACACTTATGGTTAGCTGCTAAAGCAGTCACTGTCTTTACCATTTGGTTGTATTATTGAAGGATGCCAATTGAATGGTCTCCTTAACATTTAATTTTAGCATTAATTCTTAGAATTTGGAAAAATAAAAATTACTTTTTATAACAGAATCGTGAATCAGATTTTTTAACCGACTCCTTAGTCCAAAATTCTCGACTACCGACTCCCCACCTCTGCTTATAACATTATTAAAATTTAAAAATATAAAGCAATAAATAAGCAATGTTTATAATAAAAAAATTTTAAAAGTAGTTTACAAAGTAATAATAAGTTTTAAAATAATTATTAAAATAATTAAAATTTAAAATAAGTTTTTAAAAAAAGTTTTATCATGAAAATGAATTTTTTTTATTTGCGTCTACCCTAATCCATGGGTGTGAAGATCTCCATTTAAAGAACCACTGCCATGAAGAAAAATCCAAATAAAGGACCAAAAACAAACTAATGCAAGAGATCTTGAATGAATTTGGGACTTGCATGATAAGTTTGAAAACCTGAACTATACAAATAAGATCTTGTGGTTCCAAAATTCCCACAAGATTTCTTGTGTGAATTTTGAGACGTCCTTTAGATTAAATCTTCAAAAATGCTCGACTCGCTACATCTGATTTTAACTTAAGATTATAAAGTTAAAATCAGGTGTGGGAAAAGCATCTCAAGAGAGATGCTTCAACTAATCATGTTGTAAAAAATGAGTCGAACCTGTTTTGAGCTACAGAATAATAATAATAAAAGAATTATTGCTGCTTGAATTGCTTTTAAAATAATCTTGCCTTCTCTTCGAAATTATACATTAATCTTTTTAAAATAATTAACATAAAATAGGAGAAAATATAGCCACCATACACAATTTTTCGATTCCACCAGTTTTTGATCATAACTAAATGAAAATTAAAACATAACTGAACATAAAAAATATCAATAATGGTTTCTTGTATGAATGACTAAAATACTAACTCGTGATAACTAACTCTAAATAATAATCTATAAATGAGTTAAATATTCGATTCAAATCGATAACTCATCATTTTACTTTACACGATTATCGACGCTTCACGTGAATTCGTGTCTCCTATAAATGAAATTACATTCACGAATTCATCTACATGCATTATACATTGTAAAACACAGCACCCCTTCGGTTGAAATGGTTTCTCCTGAATGTTCGATCGGATGCAGAACCGAGTTCTACCCACATTGCACCATTTCCCCACATCGCTATCTCACGTAGCTAGCTATACAACGCATCCGATGGAAATACAATATTCCATTCAAATTGTACTGTTGACTTTAAAACAAGGTCCTCTTATTTGATGGTGAGGTCCACATTGTAAGGATTCCCCTCTTTGAATAGGAGCTATTGATCTGCTGGTGAATGTTACGCAAAGGCACCTCTTCAGGATACGCTCTCCGGTATACCACTGGAAATTTCCCGGTGGGTTTCCTGAATTAATCCTGGTGGATAATGAGGGGCTTTAGCAACCGAATTGTTCACAAAATTCACGAATACAAAGCACTAAATGAAGGTCGTCTATTCATTTCGTAAAGGTTGAATTTTCAATTGATTTGTGACAGATAAGAATGTTTTGGGTATCAGTATCAAAGAATATTGGAGAATGCAAACGATTTTGGAGTACTATAGTTGTATATAATTAATGATAGAAACTTTCTTAGTACATTTTTTTGTAAAAGTTATTTTCAATTTTCTAAGTAATCAGAAAAGTTGCGAATATTTACAATAAAAAAAATAAAAATAATAATAATAGCACCAGTATAGTGAAACATTTTTCTTTTTCTGAATATATTTTACGACAGATATATAAAAATAATTCCAGCTGAGAAAAGCCAGCCAATTAAAATATTAGAACTTTATTAAAATTGCCTATATATATATATATATTTTTTTTTTATATAAACTATTTTTTTATTTTTATTTTTATTTTCTTTCGATAATATTTGTCTTTTTTTGTACATATTTTAAATTTTCAAATACTATCGAAAAAAATAAAAAAATACATAAATATATTTTAGTATATACAAATTTCGCCGAAAATGTAGTTAAAATAAATTAAAAAATATTATATATAAAATAGTATATACTGAAAAATCGAATTTTTAAAAATAAAAAATAATACCTAGAAACTTTGAAAACTCGATTTTTCTGAAAGTATGAATTAAAAAATTCAATACTTTTATAAAATTTAGTAATATTACACAATTTTATTTTATTTCTACGCGAATTGAACAAACTAATTATATTAATAAATTTAATAATTATGATTTTTCACTAAATAATGGGAAAGAAATTGCAAAAAAACTAAACTAAAAGAAAAAAAAAAAAGGCACCAAAAACTTTGATATTAAAAATGTCGTCTTTTTTTTTTTTTTTTATGACAAAGCTCCGCCAAATTGTGTATTTATTAAATGTATCCTTAGTAAAAAGAAAATATTCTCTTTATTTAATTGATGTCTTATTTGACTTTAATTCATGTTATTTGCTTTTTAAATTCTGTTTGTTAGAATATTAAAAATATTTTATGAAAAATTGATCGAAAAATTTTTATTGCAAGATAAATTGGGATTCCTTTTAATTAATTTTAATGTTTTTATATAATTATTAACTATTAAAAATACTGTGTGGCAGGTAAAAATATTAACAGCTACAATTTAAAATTCATATAATTTTTTAAAATTTGAATTGATTGTCGAAAACTTGCGGTTAAATATAAAATTTTAAAACGAATTAGTTTATATACGCATCTCTATGAATAAGTAATTTAATTTTCTTAAGTTTAATGATAAAAAAATGAATTAGACTTTAGTTTCAACACATGAGATATTGGTTAACCCATGAAGGAAAACGGATGCAGGATTTATTCTTGCTATAAATACATATGAAGTGCTTGGATTTAGAATACAATGTTTGAATTCATTGCTCCCTGGCTGAATTGGGTATATTGTATCAAAAATATTGCTAAACTGATCTACTTAATAATAATTAGTTAATATAAGAAATAAAATTTAACATTTGAAAACAAAACTAAAAAATGTTAAAAAAACTGTAAATTAGGCTTGTTTTTATTAAACATCATTAAAAAATTAGGTTACATTTTTATTAAATATTCTACATTTAAAAAAAAATGTACGACATTTAATGAAAATTTAGTAGTGCTTTATTATTCGATATAAAATATTCAAAAACTGCATAGAAAATATAGTAAAAGAAAAACTGCTTTAATATCTAAAAAACTTTAATATATTTATTCAATGACTATTTTAAAATTAAAAGAAAAATTTAATATAATATATATTTCTTATATTACACTCCCAAATTTATGGTTTTTAAAAAAATATTTCCTTTAAATTTAATCCTCTTTCTTTATCGCATAGAAATACACACACACACACGGAAAAATCAAAAGGCGTTTTTAAATAAGTATGCACTAATGAAATTTAATTGAGTGACTGATACAGCTTATTTTTAGCTACTTTTAAAAGCTTAAATTATTCTCGCTTAAAATGCATGCGTCATTGCATTTATGTTCTCTCCCGCCATTTTTTTTTCTTAGTAATTATAATTCGAATACGATTTAAAAAAAAAAAAAAATCATAACTGAAAATAAATATTATAATTAATATAATAAAGAATAGTTTTTAATATAAATATTCGTATTTATTTACAAATATAAATTATTTAATTAATGACATTTTTTATTACAAATATCAAAAATTTATGTAAAAGAGATTTATTTTATTAAGAACGAAAATTAAAAACTTTTGATGGAACTCATTTCAAAATTCCATTTTACTAAGCGCAATCACATTTTAATATCGACTCTGTCCTGACTTCAACCGAGCACCAGATTTAAAAAAAAAAAAAAAAAAATAAGCAGGGTAGAGGTAAAGAACCGGTTTCGTCCACCTCCCTTTTATATGTAAATAATGGCTGAAAGTCTCACACCTACGATAATCCATGAAATAGGGTACAATATGAAGTACTACCATAAATAACCATAAATAAAGTGGAGAAAAAAAAATCAGTTTTTGATACCACATTTTGGCACCATTTATTTTTATCTCTTTTTAATATTATTATTTTATTTTCAGAGTTTAATTACTTTCTATTAATATTAGCATACATGTAAGAATAATGCAAATGAATATATTATATCAAAAGAACTTATCAAATATCTAGATCTGAAAAAAAATCTTTTTTTAGCAATTCATTTTCTGTAAATTGATAAACTTACATAGGATTATTTCTCAAAAGTAAATTAATTTTAATCATTAAATGGCGTAGAACAAAATATTTTATAAAAGAGTGTTTTTTGAAAATTAAATTAAAACATTAAATTTTTTTTTCAGACGTTAATGAAAATGTAGAACATGTTTTGATCTTTGACCAAGAGAAAAAAATTAAATATTTAAGCCAAAACTCACGAACATTAAACATCATAGAATATTTTATTCAATATTTTCAACAACAAATACAGCGTTGCCTAACTTTAATAAATAGCAATGTTTTAACTTTCGTAATGGATAAAAACATCAATGAATATTGCACAATATGAAGGCAAAACTTAAGAGAATTCCTCCGCAGTTAAATAATAATAATAATTAAAAAAAAAAAAAAAAACTAATATATATTGACGGATTGGAAAAAAAAAGTTTATCCGAAATATGAAAAAGAACTTCGAATAAATAAATAAATATAATTAAAATAGTAAATGCCATTAGATACATTTAATCCGAAATATATTAATAAATTATTATTAACATATTAAGTTATTTTAATAAATTAATAAATAATAGTCAGGCAAGAAGTGAAAACTAAGTTACAAGTTTTGTTGCAGAATTTATGTAGTTGGTTTAACCCATTGGTTCTCAAAGGGAAACGTTCCGAGTCACTTCACGCCAACCTCGAGCATCACATAAAAGATACTAATTAAGTTAAAAAATTGTAGGTAAAAAGAAAAATAGTTAAATGAATGCTCAATAGTACATTTATTGCACTTTTAAACACATAAACATTAATGCATTGTAACGACAAATTATGAAAAAAAAAATGCACAAGCCAAACTCGGACGGCTAAAAAATTTCTTAAAACAAGTTAATATTTCCAATGAATTAGTATTTTTTATGTAAATCCTTGTTTTTTATAACCTTTCAAAATCGTTTAACTATAAATTACACTAATTTTTTACAAAAATTAGGCTGAATATTTGCCCATTCTTGTATAGCGCACTTTTTAACTAGTTTTTTTCTAGAAAGTGATGGTTTTCGGAGTTTTTGATGAGATTTGTATGTGGGTTTTGGGGTGGTGTTTCCATGATATGATGACAACTATACTGGAGCCTAGAACGCACACTGTAAATTTTAAGTTCCAGGTTATTATCCTAATGAAATCGCCAGTTCTGGTCAATAAAAAGTTTTCACACACACAGTACAAATTTCTTTTTAAAATGTCGTGAAATATTGCGATATATTCTCCCATCAATGGAATACAGAATTCCTGGAACAGCAGCTGAAAACAAATCTTAGTGATTTATAATCTTAGTAACTGTAAAGCATGATTTGCCATCATGCTTCACAGTTGCTTTCAGATTTTTTGTGTACAACTCTTCAGTCGATTTTCACACATTAATCTTCCTATCTAATCCAAAAATGTGGAATTTGATTAAATAATACAGTTTTCTGATAAGAAAGGTTCTTGTTTTCATGCTACTTTGTTTAATTAAATTTTGCCATCTGATTTCTCTTACTTAGAAAAGGTTTGCCTTATGGTTGATGGACTGGCATTTCTTCCTAATTCATTTTCAACAGCTAGCTAGCTTCGGTGCACTAAGGAAAAAATTTGCTTTCATTTTCCTGAATAAATAAAGCTCATGTACTTCGGTGGAAATCTTATATTGGAATGTTTTGGGGTTCCTTTTTCACCAGATTATTGATTTTAAAACGTTTTATGTCAAGAATCGTGGAATAACATTTGTCGACCATTTAAGATATTTCTTGCACAGATTTTCTACAACATGGAAATAAACAATTTCCTTCAGTCTATGGTTGTCTGGCTCATTTGGTTTTTTCATTAAATTAATGTTTACTTCCAGTAAATGATAAATGATAATCAAACAAGAGGGAAATTCCCCTGCAACGTTTACTATTAAGTTGGCAAATTTCATGCAGAGTTGTAGTTATTTGGCCTTTAATTGTCTAATCTCCAACTCTAATGAATATGCTCTTTCTTCTGAAATTTATTTTTATGGTTATATTTTTATTATAATTTATGAATTAATTTTGTTTTTAGTAGAGCAATAAATTCACTATTAAAAAACTCTTTTCATACTTTCCTATTTTATTTTGGTACAAATATTTAGGCAGAATGAGTCTTTCCCCCCGCCCCTTCTTCTTTTGATGATCTAGTTTGGTTTGGAGCAACTGTATGCAATGGGTGTAGATGTAACAAGACTGGAGGGAGAAGAGGTGGTAGGACTATACAACTTCGAGCACAATAGAATGACTTTTCGCTTTAATGGTTTATCAAGCCCATTCTTGGCATTTCGGTTCGACATCACTTGCCGATTTTCGAACAAAATCCAACGTGCGATTCACTAGACCAGGGGTCTCCAAACTACGACCAGCGACAGCGAATAGCTTATTGTTGCTGTAATAAGTTGGATAAAAAAAAAAACATAGAATGACAATAACTCGGTTTTATTTACTTGCTAGGTAAAGTTTAATTATAAGCATAATACGCAGAAAATTTAACGTAAGCATAACAACTAACAAATAATTGAAATGAATCCCACTAGCATTATAAACTAGTGAACATCCCGCGGTTACCCTCGGTAGTTAGACCTACCTATTTCCGCTTTTAACCAATAGATGTCGTCAAGTGTCGTATCGATAAACACAACAGTAATTGTAGTAACTGAACCAGCAAATTTAGCAAGCGTATGCTCGCTCAGAGCGCGTACTCGGCGACTAGTCTAGAAATTATAGATAATGGCAGAAAAATTAAAACGATTTTGGCCCTTGGTACTTACTGGAGTAAACAGTATGGCCCTAAGGCTGGAAAGTTTGGAGACCCCTGTCCTAAATCTTCCGACTTATACGAAAAACAATGCAAGCTTTATTAATTTTCTTCATCATATGTACTCTAACAGCTGAGTGAATCATCAGTATAAAATAATAAGAGATAGTGAATCATACTCGTCTTTTAACGAATTTGAAAATATTTTTCTGAATCGCAAGGAGAAGTATACAGTATACACATGAAAAAATCATGTAAAATTATCAGATTATTTTTATTTATCTTCTACTGAAAAATTTTAATTTTCAGAGTAAATTTAAATTTCACTCATTGAGGTCTTATTAGGTGATATTTGAATTCCTTTTAAAGTTTTCAATAACACTGGTTTTTAATTATGCGTTTCGATGGTTTACATACTTTCTGTTGGTTCTTTGCTCCAATGTGAGATATAGACATAGTCATAATTTTAAAAGTTAAGAGAAGTATCATACCATACACTATTTTGATGAGGAAAAATCAAATGATAAATTTGTTTTCATGTAATAAAATTCGACATTTCAATATAAGCAGTTTCATTCAACGATTATGGCATTTTGGAAATTATTTTGATTGTTCTCATGTTATTAGTATTCGTGTAAATGTGTATGAATTATGTAAATAACAATCTAAAATTAATAAACAAAAATTTATGAGTGAATTCCTTTTTTAAACAGAGCGCGTACCCGGCGACTAGTCCGGAAATTATAGATAAAGGCAGAAAAACTAAAACGGTTTTGGCCCTTGGTACTTACTGGAGTAAACAGTAAGGCCCTAAGGCTGGAAAGTTTGGAGACCCATACACTAGACCTATCCTGATCCACGAAAAAAAAAAAAAAAAAAAAAAAAAAAAAAAACGGTTAAATTTAGATTTTAATTTACACTGAAGTGACAAAAGTCATGGGATACCTCTTAATATCGTGTCGGCCCTCCTTTTGCCCGGCGAAGTGCAGCAACTCGACGTGGCATGGACTCAACAAGTCGTTGGAAGTCTTCTGCAGGAATGTTGAGCCATGCTGTCTCGATAGACGTCCATAATTGTGAAAACGTTGATGGTGCAGGATTTTGGGCACGAACAGACCTCTCGATGATGTCCCATAAATGCTCGATGGGATTCATGTCGGGCGATCTAGGTGGCCAGATCATTCGTTGGAATTGTCCAGAATGTTCTTCAAACCAATCGCGAACAGTTGTGGCCAGTGACATGCGCATTGTCATCCATAAAAATCCCATCGTTGTTTAGCTTTGGGTACATGAAGTCCATGAATGGCTGCAAGTGATCTCCAAGTAGCTGAACATAAGCATTTCTAGTCAATGTTCGGTCCAGTCGCACCAGAGGACCAAGTCCATGCCATGAAAAAACAGCCCACACCATTACGGAGCCACCACCAGCTTGAACAGTGCCTTGCTGACAGTTTGGGTCCATGACTCCGTGGGGTCTGCGCCACACTCGAACCCTACCATCAGCTCTTACGAACTGAAATCGGGACTCATCGGACCAGGCCACGGTTTTCCATTCATCTAGGGACCAACCGATATGCTCACGTGCCCACGGGAGTCGCTGCAAGCGATGTCGTTCTGTCAGTAAAGGCACTCCAGTCGGTCTTCTGCTGGAATAGCCCAAGAAAGCCAAATTTCTCCGCACAGTTCTAACAGACAAGTCCCTTGTACGTCCCACATTGATTTCTGCGGTTATTTGACGCAGTGTTGCTTGTCTGTTAGAATTTACGACTCTTTGCAGACGTCGCCGGTCTCGGTCGTTAAGTGCAGGCGGTCGACCACTGCGCTGTCCATGGTGGGATGTTATGCCTGAAATTTCATACTCTCGGCACACTCTTGACACAGTGGATCTGGGAATGTTGAATTCCCTAACGATTTCCGAAATGGCATGACCCATGCGTCTAGCTCCAACTAACATTCCGCGTTCAAAGTCTGTTAATTCCCGTCGTGCGGTCATCATCAGGTCAAAACCTCTTCACATGAATAACTTGAACAGAAATGAAAGCTCTGCGAAAGCACTGCGCATTTATACCTGTTCTACGCGATGCTACTGCATCTGAAAATTTGCATATTGCTATCCCATGACTTTTGTCACTTCAGTGTATTTACCAACACCTCACGTTTAGCACGGATTCTTACAATACAGCTTCAATCTTGCACGCTTAAAAAATTTCTATCATGCAAAATTCCTACTATTTTGTGAATTAAGGTAATGCTTGCTCACAACAAAGGATGCCGGGATTTAAGGGCATCTCATTTGTGCATGGAAGCCATGTTAAATCTGAGTTCTTAATTTCTGAACTTATTAAAACTTTTATTTTGTTCTGTGTGAGTTACATTTGTCAAAACGCTTCCATTGTTATACTATAAACTTACATGTTATTAAATATTTTTACGTTTATATTATTATTGAATCTTTTTTAAAAGAATGTTAAGTATTTCTATTTGGTGAATTAATTTGCAATATTGTACAACAGGACTCTTTAAATATAAGAAGTATAACCAAAATATAAAAATCATACACATTAGCAAATTTTACATATTTATATATACTAACACATATGACCTGAGGTTGTTGGTTCTAAAAGAAAACGACATTATATTTTGATTAAAAACTATTTATAGTTTTAGTCTACCAAAACTTCTTTTAATTTTTTTTCAATAGAATAGGGATATTAAAAAAATTTCAACTGCAACCCAAAGTCTAAATTATAAATAATTTATCAATAAATAATAATAATAAGCTATATGTAATAAACAATTTTTTATTTCCTTAAAAATTTTCTTAATTTAACCAAATTATGTTATTTTTAAGAACGTATTAGGTGTATTTTAGGATACAATTATAATCAATAATTTAATTATGGATTACTTACAACAATAAAGGACAAATAAGGACCTGAAGTAAATGAAATACCACTAGAACGGTCTTTACACCTCTCTTCGTTTATTTCAATCTGAATCCAGAGATACTTTCAAATTCACATATCTAACATGCGGGCTGAAATGTTCATAGGCTGACACATAGATGGCACTACTAGTATTAAATCCATATGATTTTTAGTTAGCCCTAACCTTCAAAAGACACGTGTATAAATTTGATAGCTGTTGCACTATTAGTATTTTGAGTTATAGCATTTTTAATGAAGTTATAGCATTTTTAGTGTTCATCACGTGCAGTCCACTCCGCTGACTGTCGATTGGACACCGCTGTGAAATGATGGAGCCATGTTTCGTCCATTGTCACATATCGACGCAAAAAATTCGAGTTTATTACGATTGAACAGCTCCAAACACTGCTCAGAATCATCAATTGGTTGTTGTTTTGGGTCGATTGTGAGCTCGCGAGGCACCCACTTTGAACAAAGCTTTTGCATATCCAAATATTCATTCACGATATGTCCAACACGTTTCTTTGATATCTTTAGGGTCTCAGCTATCTCAATCAACTTCACTTTACGGTTATCAGAAATTGCTTTGTGGACTTTTTTGATGTTTTCGTCGGTAACAGTCTCTTTGGGGCGTCCACTGCGAGCATCGTCCTCGGTGCTCATTTCGCCTCGTTTAAATTTAGCAAACCACTTCTCTACGGTTGATTTTCCTGGTGCAAAGTCCTAATAATGTTTATCAAGCCAAGCCTTGGCTTCAATAGTATTTTTTTTCGCCAAAAAGCAATGCTTTATTAGCACACACGAAATTCCTTTTTATCCATTTTTTCAAACTAACAAAAGTTGCTTCACTAAAAATGCTATAACTCATATACTAATAGTGCAACAGCTGTCAAATTTATACATGTCTTTTGAAGGTTAGGGCTAACTAAAACTCATATGGATTTAATACTAGTAGCGCCAATTTAATAATACTAACCCACCTGTTAGTACTCGCATAAATAAAGTTTTTTGATTAAAAAAAAACTAATCTATTTATTCATAAGAAAACATGTCTATTTATTCCTTCTATCATTCTATTTATTCATTATTAGATAATTACTTATTATTTAAGTAAAAAATTAAAACAATTTAACATTTACTTACAACAGTAACTTGTACTTCAATAACAAACAAATTCAATGGGATCGATGCCATTGCATGGTTATTCAAGTAGTAAATTTAAACTTTACTAAACGATGTAATTTGTACTTAAAATAAAAAAACAATAACATACATTTGAGCAAACAAATTCAATGGGAGCATTGGCTTTGCATGGTTTTAGAAAGTTTGGATAAATTTGGCTCATAATTTGTTGCATTAAGTTTCAAACACGACTCTAAATTTTCATTTGTTAGTTGGCTTCTTACTTTACTTTTAATTATATTCATGCAAGAGAGCGCTTGCTCGCACGAATATGTCGATCCGAAGATAGTCAGTACTCCAAATGCCAACTTCTTCATCTCACTGTAGCAATCTGGAAGACTATTCCATAAGTCGAATATAAGTGCCTCAACTCGCGGCATTTCTTTTAAAGTTGTCCACTTTTGTTGGGTTACGTACATACTTTTCTGGACCTCCAACTTGCTTTTCAACTCTGTAAATTTTCCACTCCACATTGTTTACTTTTTAAATCGATCAATTGCATTTCTAGAGATCCAGTATCAATTCCAAATGGCACAATGTGGATTTCGTCACTATTTCTGTTGAGAGGATTTACTATGAATACTAGAGTGGTTTTGAATTGCTCAAATCTATCAGCAAATTCATCTTTAATTTTTTTTATAACTGTGCTGAAGTACCTCGTGTCAACAGTTGCACTAGTTTTATCCCGATATTGCTTTAGAAATTGAAAATGAATTAATATAACGCTCTGAATATCTTCTGCCAAAAGAATTAATTTTTCTTCAAAACAAACCAATTCTTCTACCAAAACATAGGCTGGGTTTCCCTTTCCTTGCAGTTTTAGATTCAGCTAATTTAATTTCGCTGTGATATCCACCATAAAGTAAAATTTTTGCAACCATTTGCCGTTCTCTAACTCAGGGTGATTAATGCCTTTTTTATTTAGGAATGTATTTATTTCATTCAAGCACAAAGCAAAACGTTTCAACACCTTACCTTTGGAAAGCCATCGCATTTTATTGTGAAGAAGGAGGTCGGAATACCGAGTCTCCATTTCATTTAAGAATTCTTTAAACTGATGACGGTAGAGTGCTTTTGACAAGATGCTGTTAACAATCTTGATTACCAAATGCATGGCCTCGGAAATGTTTGGGCACAAAGCGCTTCTTGGTGTATTATGCATTGAAACGTAAGAATTTCGTGGTTTATTTTGCTCTGAAGAATCATTGTTGCCCCTTTATTTTATCCTGTCATACTTCTGGCTCCATCAGTTGCTATTGAAACGATTTTATTTAAATCGATCTTATTGTCTTCAATGCATTTTTGCACGGCATTCGCTATATCTTCCCGTCTAGTTTGTCCCGAGAGCGGTAGCAATCCTAGAAGTTCTTTTGGACCTTGGGAAGACATATACCTGACAAAAAGGGCAACTTGTGTCATGTCTTTTATGTCGCAAGACTGATCTATAGCCAGTGATAAGGCAGAAGAAAGTTGAATATCTTCAACCTGCAAATATGTTACATTTGAAGATATTTTAGCTATTCTTGCACTGTTTTAGCGGATAGTGGCAAATTCTGGTTTGTTTTTGAAGTCACGAAACAGTTCAGATTTCTCGTTAATCGACTCAGAACGATTTTAAAATGTTTTTTTTGATAAAATAAATAATATTTGAGTATGGAGCTAAAGAGCCGCAGTTTCACATCCAAAGGGCCGCATGCGGCTCGCGAGCCGCAGGTTGCCGACCCCTGGTCTAAGACAGGGATCGGCAACCTGCGGCTCTTTGGATGTGAAGCTGCGGCTCTTTAGTTCCATACGCAAATATTATTTATTTTATCAAAAAAAAAAAAAAACATTTAAAAATCTCTCTGAATCGATTAACGAGGATTAGGCACCGATTCTATCTGTCAGGCACTTGTACTCGCTTCTCACCACACCCCTCCCCTGTGACACGCGTCGTCACTGTCGTCAGTCCATCGGAAGCTCTCGAATGACGCCGTCGTCGGATGTTTCTATGTAGGTTTTAATTCGCTTTCGACGCAAGACAATTTGGCGTCTTCATCAGTGCTTTGGCTGTCGCGTATAGTTTGTTGTTTCAAGTAAAAGAGTTAGAAGCGAATTAACTTCTCAAAGTTATGTATTTATGTATGTACATATAACCAGTGCAACTGTTGACACGAGGTACTTCAGCACAGTTATAAAAAAAATTAAAGAGGAATTTGCTGACTGATTTGAGCAATTCAAAACCAACCACTCTATACCACTCTTGAGCAATTCAAATCCACTCTAGTATTCAATCCTCTCAACACAAATAGTAACGAAGTCCACATTGAGCCATTTGGAATTGATACTGGATCTCTAGAAATGCAATTGATCGATTTAAAAAGTAAAGCTTTGTGGAGCGGAAAATTTACAGAGTTGGAAAGCAAGTTGGAAGAGTTGGAGGTCCAGAAATGTACGTACGTAACGCAACAAAAGTGGACAGCTTTAAAAGAAATGCCGCGAGTTGAGGCACTTATATTCGACGCATGGAATAGTCTTCCAGATTGCTACAGCGAGGTGAAGAAATTGGCATTTCGAGTGCTGACTATCTTCGGATCGACATATTCGTGCGAGCAAGCGTTCTCTTGCATGAATATAATTAAAAGTAAAGTAAGAAGCCAACTAACAAATGAAAATTTAGAGTCGTGTTATGAGCCAAATTTATCCAAATTTTCTAAAACCATGCAAAGCCAATGCTCCCATTGAATTTGTTTGCTCAAATGTATGTTATTTTTTATTCTTATTTTAAGTACAAATTACATTGTTTAATAAAGTTTAAATTTTCTACTTGAATAACCATGCAATGGCCTCGATCCCATTGAATTTGTTTGTTATTGAAGTACAAATTAGTGTTGTAAGTAAATGTTTAATTGTTTTAATTTTTTACTTAAATAATAAGTAATTATCTAATAAGGAATAAATAGAATGATATAATAAATAAATAGATATTTTTTCTTATGAATAAATAGATTAGTTTTTTTTTATCAAAAAACTTTATTTATGCAAGTACTAACAGGTGGCCATAATCCATATGATTTTTAGTTAGCCCCAACCTTCAAATTAAATTTGACAGCTGTTGTAATATTAGTATGTGAGTTTAGCATTTTTAGTGAAGCAACTTTTGTTAGTTTGAAAAAAATGGTTAAAAAGGAATTTCGTGTGTTAATAAAGCATTGCTTTTTGGTAAAAAAAATACTATTGAAGCCAAGGCTTGGCTCGATAAACATTATTCGGACTTTGCACCAGGAAAATCAACTGTAGAAAAGTGGTTTGCTAAATGGCGAAATGAGCACAGAGGACGATGCACGCAGTGGACGCCCCAAAGAGGCTGTTACAGACGAAAACATCAAAAAGTCCACACAAACAATCTCTGATAACCGTAAAGTGCAGTTGATTGAGATAGCTGAGACCCTAAAGATATCAAAGGAACGTGTTGGACATAACGTGAATGAATATTTGGATACGCGAAAACTCTGTTCAAAGTGGGTGCCGCGCGAGCTCAAAATCGACCCAAAACAACAACGAATTGATGATTCTAAGCAATGTTTGGAGTTGTTCAATCGTAATAAACCCGAATTTTTGCGTCGATATGTGACAATGGATGAAACATGGCTCCATCATTTCACACGGGAGTCCAATCGACAGACAGCCGAGTGGACTGCACGTGATGAACACTAAAAATGCTATAACTCACATACTAATAGTGCCACAGCTATCAAATTTATACACGTGTCTTTTGAAGAATAGGGCTAACTAAAAATCATATGGATTTAATACTAGTAGCGCCATCTACGTGTCAGCCTATGAACTTTTCAGCCCCCTGTTATTTATTGTTGACAAGAAAAGATTTTGTGGCTCTTTATAAACTTTGAAATTTTGTAAATTGTCATTTTTGGCTCTTCCGATTTAAAAGGTTGCCGACCTCTGGTCTAAGATGATAAATGGTGAAAACTTAAATTACTTTCTTGCCAACCAAATAATTATAAGACGAATAACTACAGATTATAAATTTATACGAACAAATAGTCGTTAAAATCCAAATAATCTATTAATATTATTTTCTTAAAAATATTTAATTTATTGAAGTGTGATGAAGCCAGCAACAGAATGATTGCTAAAAAGATAATTTTTTCTCTAGCCCGACGAGCGCAAAAGCACATTTTTCGTTTTATTATTATAAGCAGCATTAATGTATCACGGAATAAGAAACAAAAGAAGTAAAATAACACATTTTCTGTAAAACTGTGATTTTGGATGAAGGTTGGACATTATATACGTATAATGTCCAAGAGAACGTATAATGTGTGTAACTGCAGCTGTTTTGTTCTCTCGTTTGCGGCTAGCAACCACTGTCAACTTTCCTATAATTAATCGCTGCTTTAATATCTATCTCTGTTTATAAACTCCGAAGCACTTTTAATGATGATGATTTCATTCGCTCTTACTGCAGACACTTAACGACTGTTGAAGTGCTCTTTTCTCTTTGCTGTCGCCTTCAGCGGCTAGACTGCAACTCTGCAAGTTCCTTGAATTTCATGTTAATAAAATGAAAGACGACTTTTCATTGACTTCAAATTCGATTACAATTTGCATCAGCTTTCGGGTTCGCCGTACACATATATAATACCTATGATACCAATTCTTTTATGCATTTCTCTCTGCGTCTTCGCTTCTATGTCAATGCTTTAAAGTACTTCATTAAAATTCCGTTCAAAATTCTCTCCCAAATCCGTCTTCTAGGATCTCTCCTAGATCTTCTAACTTATGGGAAAACAATAGAAGCTTCGTTAATTCTTTTCATTATATACTTGATTAACTAAGTGAATCATCACTATACTAGGATGAGGAATAGTGGATCATACTCGTCTCTTCAATGAATTTGATAAGACTTTTCAGAATCACAAGAAAAAGTGTACAGTTATATTTCATTTTAAAAAAATGTAAAGTTATGTGATTATTTTTCATTTATTTGTTATCGAAAAATTTTAGTTTTCAGAGTAAATTTTCTCATTGAGGTCTCATTATTAGATGGTATTTTATTTCCTTTTAAAATTAAGTTGTTTTCAATGACGCCTTTTTTTTTTTTTTTTTTTTTTTTTTTTAAATTATGCGCTTCGATAGTTTAATCATTCATGTAAATGTCTATGAATTCGTGTAAATAAAAGAGTCTAAAACTAATAAACAAAAACTTAAGAACTAATTTATTTTTTAAACACGCATTCATATGATTACGAAACAGTTTCCAATAAAGACGGGATATCATCTGTTTTGAAGGGGGAAAAAAAAAAAATTTGTACATAAATTTGGTAATGCATTTCACTGAAATAAATACAGGACGAATGTCTGTTTTTTCCTATGAAAAATGGAATTGTTCTTGCTGAGTAATAATGCAGCCGCGCGCGTTTATTTCAAATATCTCCTTTAGGAATGTCGCAACAAGCATATAGCAAAAAATAATTTCATTCAAAACAACGGCATCTGGACGGTTTAAAGAAGTGTTGTAGAAAATTGCATAGTGAAAAATGAAGGGAGGATAACGGAGAGAGAGTATCTAAATTTGTTTTAATTGCAATGGAAGCTAGACAAAAAAAAAAAAAAAAAAAATGTTTAGCATTGCACAAAATTTGTATGGATCAGAGATTGATAAAATTGCATTGAAGATCAAATATAGAATATCATTCGAAGAATATTGATCATCTGAGGAACATAAAACGCGTCCACAATATATAAAAAAAAGCACTAATGGCATGGCTAGAAGACAGCATTGAAAAGAGGTTTCCAATTGATACCAATACAATTCCAAATAAGGCTTTGTGAAAAAGTAGTTAGTTTTTATTTCATATTGAAATAAATGACTGAATTGTGTACATTTTAATTTGTTTTCGATTTACACGATTTTCTAAGAAACTTATCTTACATGGAAATAGTGGATAGGTATAATTCTCATTAGTGGGAGTGATAAGCTTGTTGATCGCTATTTTCTCATATCTTGGGATCAACAATTTTGAAACGAGCGACGCTTAGTTTTATCACAGCAAAATGCAAAAACTCATTTTCTCAAAAATAAGAAATAGCAAAGAGAATTAAAGTACTCTGAACCTTCTATCACAACAAATAATAAAATTTAAAGAAAAAGAAAATTACGAAAATTCTGTAAGTTTTCATAGTGATTTTGTAGAAAAACTGCAGTTCTCCACAGCGCACAATTTGCGAACCATTGCCCTAGATACAACACAACATGAATGAATATCAGTGTTTATTAAGAAAATATCCAAAATTAGCCCATCGTTTTTTATCAGAACAACATAAAGTCGTGTGTCTTTGACGTAACGTAAAGTCGTGGACAAGACGGTTGGAATTTGTTTGTGTTACTCAACAACACGGATTCATCTGAAATTGCACTTTTTGGTTTTCACTCATTTAGATCTGAGAGGGGGAAAAAAAACCGCAAGTGAAGTGAAGGTGGTTTGAATCCTCTGGCTATATGCATTACATTTACTATTTTTAGAAACGAGAAAACTAGGTGACGACTATATAAGTGCCTAACATCATCAGTTAGGCTGAACTAAGGTGCTTTCCAAATGTTTTTTTTTTTTATGACGATAGCGATGTAGTCACAACTTAACGTTTTGTTGCTGCTTAAGGCTACCACCAAGGCGTTGAAAATTCACGCGGCAAATGTTTTCGACATCTTCACAGAGAAACGTCAAAAATAGCATTATGGCTAGTGAAGTTCCGCTTCGAGTTAAAAGTTGGTCGACTCGAAGCGACGGATTTCAAACCGGTTTCAGGCGAACGTGGTAAGGCTAGTGATTGGTCAAATCTTGTCGCTTAAACGCTTCTCGCCTCGGTGGGCACGAGCCTTTATCCCCTTGGTTTAGGTTCCTAAACCAGGTCCAAAAGACCATGTCACTTTCATAAATCAAAAGCAATCTCTCCCTCATTCAACAACTGCCCCACAGAGGCACCGATACAATTAATGATATGAGAGGGAAAAGTGATGGCTGAGCGATAGGAATAAGTCTTCACATTTCCGTTGAAGGTTAAACTCCTTATTTGGCCAGTACTTAGTCCAGATAAAGCAGTCTGAGCAAGCGCACTTCAAGGACAATCCAAGATATTTGGCGGCATACCCAGTCATGCTTGAGTGGAATTTTCCAAGCGGTATTTACTTTGGATAGAAATAGGGAATGTACATCAGAAGCTCGTAGATTGGAGCAGTGTGAAGTTCTCTACCGTCCCCAGCAAAAAAGTTCTCTCAGTAAGTAAACAAAGCATTGGAAACGTCAATTTACGTAAAAAGGAAAGCGATGGATTAAAATGGTGACTATTTAACTGAATAAATAAATAAATATATATGGGTACACACTGAATTTATGAATGCATGGACAGTAGGTTGATTGTCTTCTATCAGAAAGTGTATCTAGTAAAAGCCAATTCATAGCATTGATAGGGAAAGATAACGACAAACGAAAAAAATATATTAACATTAGTTTTGTTCATTTGTTTCAGTTCCTAATCCGTATATCATGAATAATATCTTTTTTTAGGAATGAGTTACAAGAATCATAATTTTTTGAAAATAATTCTTACATCATTAAAAAATGACCTAGCACCTTGAATTTCACAGTTCTGCTTTCAGTTCTTTGCATACCTGATTTAAGAGAACACAAACCGGCTACAGTAAGACTGCGATATAATACAACCATCTGGAGACACTATACTAGACTAACAGTGTTATTTCGAAGGTAAAGTAAGTGATAAATGGGGCGGGGGGGAAAATTGCTCATTGAGTTCATATCGTAAAACAATTAAAATTTTACCTATGTTGCAGTTAAAATTGAGATTAAAGGATGAAATAAGATATAAAAAATATTGTATTGAGTGTGAATTAAAATGACATTTTTTGTAGCATTTCATTTTCACATTCGGTTTTTTTTTCCACCGGAACTGTGAAATTTGGTACTAGTCTCTGAAATTCTTTCCCTTATAACCTTATTGAAAATACATAACATAGCAACTAATTTAAATTCAAAATAACTTTAGAAGTAATATATATTACACAAATTCATTCTTCACAAATCTTAGAAAACCATACATGTGGTTACGCCTGTCGAATATGAGATGGTTTTCAATTACGCATCTTGTATCAATACAGAAATTTAATCAAGCATAAAATAGTTATAAAGCAAGAAATTTAATCCAGAATAAAAATAGGCTAGAAAATATATACTAGATTGAACGCAGTCGTGTAATAATATAATTTAAAAAGGAAGTGCTGATAAAGAAAGAGAATATTGACATAAACCTCTGATATCGTTATTATGTTTTTGTCTTTCTTTTGATATAGTACAACTAATTGATATTTCGCAGATCTAAATGTATTAGTATATTATTTCTTTATTCTGTTCAATTTTTTATTACAATAACGATTTTTTTTTTTTTTTTTTTTTTTTTTTTGCAATAAATTCATCTGTGACATAGGAAATTTGAAATGTAGAGATATTATTTTGTTCTTAAAAGGACGAAGAAAGCACACTAACTCAAAAATGTATAGGACGCATACAGTATGGAATCAAATATGAAAAATGTTTTATCGAAAGAGCAGCGTTTAGTGCAAATGCTTCTACCCAATAAGGGATATGATTTCCATTAACTGCAATGGTCGTTTAGCATCATCTTTGAATACTCACAACCTGATTATTCAATAGTTTTTGAGGCGAGAGTGCCCATTTCTCAAAGAGCATCTGTTTCGGTTAATGGATATCCCATAGCGGATATAATCGTGCCGAAAGGCGCCAAAGCAAACTAACTCACACAATTTGTTAAGTATTTGGCGGGTTAAATAAAATAGGTAAACTTCTCAGATGTTACGGGGCATTAAAAGACGCAGAACATTGATTATGTCTCCATTTTAGTGTGGTTAAAATAACAACAAGGGTGAAAATGAGTATCACCAATAGTTTCTGAAATGCATGTCAAATTTTCTGACAATATACGCGAAACGAATTATACATTTGCAGATTTTCCTGCAAAAATGCAATATAAAATTTGAAAAATTCTTTAAGTTGAAGGGGCCAGAATATTCTTATCTCACATTTAATATAAAAATCCCATTACAATAAATATAAATGTCTAAATTATGCATTTAAAAAATATATAAATATGTGTCCCGTGTGGATCCGGGTTAGAATAGCCTCACTGTAGTCCATGCTGGACATAAAAGGCGACTAAACTGGGTACCCGGGTGGGATTAAGTCAGACTTCTCCCTTTGTGTGCCCCCTATCTTTTTGCCGCAAGGTGAAGGACATAAAGAAGCTGCATTTTTTACCCTTTATCATGACTCGTCGTTTTAAGATACGGGTTCATGGACTTGGTCTAGATATTGCTGTCGACCAAATGGGATAAGAAAACAACATATAAATATGTGAAAAATAACAAACCTTATAAATCCCAATGGCCAATTGAAACACTTGAAAAATATTAACATGGAATCCAATAAAATGAAAACATTGAAAGGTCTTGCCATGGAATTAACATCTGTAATATATGTACTAAATATAGTTTCTATATATTTGTGCAAAAAAATTGTCCAATTACCAGGAGAAAAAAATCTTTAGTTGCCTTTTTAATATAGGAATATTTAAACACTACATTGAAAATACGTTGGTAAAATAAGTTTGATTTTTTCCCCCCTCCCCTCATTCAGTACTGTGCCTTTTCTCTTTGGATCTATATTACTGCTTTCTTTTCTTTTAGAATTTGCTCTATAGAAAATGCAAATTAAATTAAACAAAATTTTCAGAACGGCGACGTGAATTTTTTCGAGACCATTGCATCCGACAAATTTTCAGAGTTGCCAACTTCAAATCATCCTGCTTAACAGGTTATGTAATGCCTGAAGAAAAGTTAGCTTGCTCTGTGCTTTTCACTGAAAAAAAAATAATATTTACTAACTATGCAATTTAAAATCAAATATTTAAAAAAAAATTTAATTTAGATTTTCCATGCTCCAATAAAAACGCATATAAAATCACGAATTTATTATTATTTTTTTTTAAGATGATAGGGACGGCAATTAGTTTTTTCCAATTCTGTTTTGTATAAGGATACTGCCATTCCTTCCTTCGCCACTAATTACATTTGCAAATGTGTATGTTATCAATAGGTACATAAATTATTTTGCTGTTTTCTATTTATTTATTATTTTGCCTCTAATGCTAAAATATTAAATAATTAAATTTAAAAAAAAAGCAATCATAGATGTTCAACGACAAATGCAAAAACTAAAACATGATACTTATGAAGTTCTAGTTTTTGAAAATGAAATAAATCGGAAGAATTTTTTGAACATCAAATATCGCAAATGTATAAATATTTGAAATCTATTTTTTTTTTTTTTTTTTTTGTTGTTCTTTTAATTTTTCAAAACTGGTGACATCCTAATTTTTAACAATTTTGAGGAAATGGAGAGATTTTTTTAAAATTTTTATTTAATGCGCTTTTATTTTATTAATTTGAACTTAAAGCGACGAAGCACTTAAACTTAAGCACAATTTCGTCGACCGTAAAAGTAAACCCAGGAGAAAAAAAAAAAAATGCAACAGTAAAATGATCGAAACGCACATTATACATAGCTAGTTACTTATTTCTGGCAAACAGCCAAATTATCTCAGACGTTCAACACGTACAATGTACGACGAAAAAATTCACAAGATCTGTTGCCACTAGAATTTATCAATCTTTTATAACTAACAATAAAACTGTATATTATTTCATTTAAGAACAGTTTGATAAATTATGAGAGCAGTTTTCAAAAATACCTTAAAATAGTAAAAATTTGTGACACTTTAGACAATAATTTCATGACTTTAAATAAAAAATGCAACACATTTGTGAAAATCGCACAAAATAAAAAAACTTCGTACATCACCGTTTTTTTACAATGGAAAAATTAATTGATCAAATAGTTAGCAGTAAATGTGTTTTTCAAACGAAATTTTGTATATAGAATCGCTAAAAATGCTGCAAAAGACTTACAGTAAATCGTGCACGTCAAAAACACAAGCGTACGAACGGTAAAAAGCATTCAAAGAAGGCCGAGAAGTAGTGGTTGATTTTTCTCGTTCTGGTCGACTTTCAGACGAAAATATCGACAAGCTCGTGGTCATAAATAGTCGGCTCAAGAAGTGGACATATATTTTAAGTCTGTTCATAACGTTTTGACTGATATTTCGGACATTAAAAGCGTCGCCGCATGACTAGTTTTGAAAGAGCTTTTCACCCCTCACCCTACAAAAATTGCATCGAAAACAAGTCGCTGAGGACATGATTTTCCAAGCTTCTACGGACTCAATCTTCACGAGATGGTGTCATATCAGGTGATAGAGTTTCTTTGAGGGTTTTCAATGTAACCCCTTTCGGACAGCGACTAAGGGGAAGACCCAAAAAGAGATGGGTCGACTTTTTAGACTCTGATTTTAATGATATTAAGATAAAAAAAACTGGAGGTCCACAGCCAAGAGGAGAACAGCCTGGCTGGATATTTTAAAGAAGGTCAAGGCCCACAACGGGCTGTCGAGCCAGCTATGATGATGTCTACACTTAGTTTATGATATTCTCTATCACAGATTAAGCATAGTATTCACCTAATATGGCACCATCTGACTTTTTCTGATTCTCAAATTTAAAACTACAACTTCGAGGAAGGCGTTTTACTCGATTGAGAATTAAAAGAAGGAAAAAAAAAAAAATCGGTGCAAGTATCTACCTCAATCAGTCCATACAAAATTTATGGAGGATTGGATCAAATTGCCCTCTGTAGATGACAAAATGAATCGAAAGTTCTGATTTTTTTTCCAAGAAGATAAGTTCAACAAATTATATTGCAAACAATCATTTAGTTACAATAATAATCAATCAGTTGTTGAAAATTAAATTATAATCAATCCATTATATATTTAAACATTGTGCATAAAAAAAAATCTAATTTCTATAAAACTTGTCATACAAAAAATAATAAATTAAAATTAAATGCAGTCAACCCAAGATATGAATTAAAAAAAAAATCAAACAATAAATAAAGTTATTAAATTTGAAATACAAAAGCAAATAATAACAGACAGAATTAAATAATTATTTTTACTAGAAAAAAATTACAAGATTTACCTTAAAAAGAAACCGATCAGAATTTACTGATAATTTTGGTTATTGAAATTTTCTGATTTTGGTTTTAAAAATAAAATGAGGAGAAAAAAAGTTTTAAAAATAATTTATAGAAAAAAAATGGATTTGTGTAAAAAAAATTCATTTTTTTCCCTCTGAATTTTTTAAGTTATCACAACTTAAAATCTTAATTAATTTGCATATAAATTTTGATGGATATTAAAGAAATTAATACTACAACAAACTAAGTTGGATCTTTTAGCATTTTAGTTTATAAGAAATACAACAACAGACTTTTATTAAATCAAAAGTTAATAGCAAAGTAAATAATGCTTATTCAAAAATCTAATAAAAAATAAGGAAATTGAGTCAAAAAGACATATAAGGCTAATACTACAACATATAATTTTCATGTCATTTTATAAAGATTGACACACACATTTATGCATATTGGCTTTCCTTCCTTTTTGCAATTTATATACAATATTTTAATTTTCTGCTTGCATTTTCACCTAAATTTAGGTTAAGACAAAGCAGAAAATTTTTACCTAAATATATATTTGTGTGTATATTTCATAGCAAATAAAATTTAATAGTTGCTATTGTAAAATAACAATAAAAACATTGTAATATTAATAATAAATTATTCTTGCTACAACAAAGAAGCATAAAATAATAATAATAATAATAATTCTGTTGATTTGCATTATCAACAGTAATTTATTATTATTATTTTTTAATAAATAGGTAATTTTTTTTTCACAAAATAGTCTAAATTAACAAAAAGTTACATATTGTAACAAAATGTATCTTTAATTATATGATAAAATAAATCTAATATACTGTTAATTATATGTCCTTTAAAAGTGTAGATAAATAAAATAGGCAAATTTTCAATTTATTTTTAGATTTGAAAAGTTGCCAAACATAAAAATTTCAATAGCAAAGACTAAATAGTACTATTAAATAAAATAATTTATTATAATTAAAATTTATAATAATAAATTAATTAAATAAAATATGTACATAATATTATTAATATTTCAAAACTGTTCAAAATCATTTTAAGAAATTTACATAATAATTAATAAATAACAAATATTAGACAATTTATTGAATTATCAAATAATCCAAAAAATGAAATATAAAGTTTATGTATACTGTACTCAGTTAATTTAATGCATTGAGTTTGACCAACATACTGAAATATATTATGTACTACTTATATATTGAATTGAAAACATTTAAGAATAATTTTTGTTACAAAACATTAACAATATATTAGTGAATTGTATCAGTAATTAATAGGGGGGAAAAAAATTGCTGAAGTAAAATATACACTTACAGAATTATTTGCTTGCTTGAATTATTCTTATTTCTTAACCTAATTATTGAATTAAGTACCTATGAAAAAATTATTTTATTAGTATTATTAATGGTCATAAATATTAAGTTCAAATTTAATTAAAATACAAAAACAATAATAGTTTTCTAATGGATTGATATTTGTTTAGAAAAAAATAAGATCAAGCGTATTGTTTATAATTGTTAAAAATAGTTTTAAATAAAGTTGCATATGCCCATTCTTTAAAACTTAAGAAAAATAAATCATAAAAGTTTTAATTAAAGGTCAAATTATTCTGTATTTAGAACATTTACATACTGTTTTAACAGTACAGCAATGACAACATGAATAAAAGATTGATGAATAGTTGAAATTTTATTTCTTTATAGAAATGATTTTGTACAAAAAAAAAAAAAAAAAAAAAAAAGTATGCACTATTTAAAAGAAATATTAAGAAAATAAAAATCAGAAAAAATCTGTAAATATATTGACCCTAAACCAAAAGTTATATCATAGAGGTTAAAAAAATTTCATAAAATGCAATTATTAAAACTTCAAATACTTGATGCAAATATACTTTTATGTAGTATTTTGTAATTCCATAACAATATTTTAAATAAAAATAATTTTTGAAAAAAGGATCTAAATATTTCATGTAATTTTTGAACTCAAATACCAGAAATATAACCCTTATTGCTCCCCATTCATTCTTTGCTTTATTACCAACAAATTTCCAGCAAGAAGAAATATTCAAATTAAACCAAGTATTGATTATGATTACAGTATACAAATAAATAAAATGTAATTCAAATCTTTTAAGTTTAGGAATTTTAAAATATATGATTCTATAAAATGATAAATGATATACATTTATGTTTGATTAATTTTTTTTGAAAATGTGTAGTTTCTGTATATATAACATACAGAATTGGAAATGATATTTATATTCAAATTTAGCTAAGTTTATTTTTTCCACTTGCTCAGGTAGAATAATTAAATACAAATTATAAATAATCCAATAAAATGTCTCCTCGATTCAGATAAACTGACAATTTTGAGCATAAGTATTTTAAGAACTCTCTATTTGGAAATTTTTTTTAAAAACTACTTTCAGCTTTAATTTATATTAAATGTTGTAAAATTATCTTTTAATATGAAACTCAATTTTTATAAGTAGTTTTCTCTACCAGACTCCCTTTAATGGCTACTATGTTAATTCTAATGTATTTTTTTTGTCACAATTATTTCATAAGTAAAACAAAGCAGGTATATTTTGTATAACTTGATTGACAGCATTGTCAACACTTGCAGTTCCTAGATATATATCTCCTTGTACAAGATTTATGGTCAACATACAATTTTTTAAAAAACTGATACACAATTTTTACACATTTCCTTCCTGTTAGCAGACTATTTCAAAAGTGCAACATATTTTTACAGTTCATTTGACCAAAGAGAACAAAATGATTTTCACAGAAAACATTAGCTACAATAAAAGTGTTTTATTTTAAAAAATAATAACAGCTGCTTATTTTTTTGTCGTATATAAATTTTAAAGTTCTTTATGAATTAATAAAATTTTAGCATGAAAAATCATTTATAAATCCTATTATAGTAATCAGAAATTTAATATATTAAACAGAGGAGAATTATTTTTTTCTGAATTCAGAGCTTAAAACTTTTCAGATAGCAGCATAAATTATTAGGTCATTTTTCAAGTGACATTAAGAATATATCCATACCTTATAGAATACATCCATATTTTTAAATTTATAATTATTAAAAATAGTTATAAATTACAAATGCATCAAGATAGTGATTTAATTACTTAAATATTTTGATTCCAATGAATTTTTACAAGTCCTTAATTCATAGACAATCATAAAACCAAAACTATTTTAATCTTTTATAAGTGATAAATGAAAATCTATAAAAAAATTTTTTACATTTAAAATTTTTTTATTGACTTTAAATCAAACGTTTTATCATTCACAATTCATTTCATTATTTAATACAAAAATGTATATTTATTTTTTAATTCAAAGATTATAAAATTTAAATATATAGCAATTATTTTAAGAAAATAAAACAATTATGATTTTAAAAAATGTAAGTAGTATACATGAGAAAATATGTATTTCTAGAAATATTTAACAATGTTTTGATAACAAAAACTATATACATATAAAAACCATATAATTAAAATAGAATTGTATAATCCCAAAATATATGAGCCTAAAAAAATTATTTACTTTTTTATAAATCAAAGTTTCAAAATTGTTATACTTTTACTCGAAAAATTAAAAGATCTTATATAATATGCAGTGTTAATATAAGATCCATAATATATAATCCTTGGGAGATTTGCACCTGTTATTTGACATACCATATACCAATAAAATTCTGTTTTATATTAATTGTATCAACAAATTGCTTTTCAGTTTTAAAACGTGTTTTGATACCATAATTATATATAAAAAATTAAGGTCAAATTTAAGATCGTGGAAATCAAAAAGACAATATGCATTAAAGAGCTATGATAAAAATAAAATAGACAACATTTTTCTTGGCAATTAGTAATCTTCATATTTACAAGACATATGAAAATACTATTTATTATCATAATTAGTTATTAATTTATTTTTCTTTAAAAAAAAAAAAAGGTCTAATTAAGTTTTGCATGCAAAAAGCATTTTTAAGTGACTGTTTTGTAGAATCAAATCATGAAACTTCTGGAATAACTTCTTTTAACATATAATCAGTGGATTATAGGAAATAGATTACAGTATATGAATAGAAAATTTACAATATTGAAGTAATAAATATTGCTAAACAATTACATATTTTTCTTAAAGAACATCAAATTTTTAAAAAAAAACAGTTTTTAAACAATCATTTTTAGTTTTCATTTTAGCTAAGGTAAATTGGAATTTTTTAATGCAAATTTCATAAGTCAAATCTTTAAAAAACAATGATAATAGTTTATAAATTTTGAAATTAAAAAGTAATATTTTTACATTAAGGAAGAATTATATCTGATAATTTAGATCATCTGATACTCGTATATCCAGTTTCACAATGTACTGAAAAGGATTAAACTAAAATTTTATTTAAAATTAATTTTATAAAAGAAAAAAATTTATTAATATTTTTTTAAAAATGCATTGTCCAATAAGACCTTTTAAATAAATAAATTAAAATAACTAATTTTCTGATTATACACCTGCAACTAAATGTTCTGCTTTTAAAGAAAATCAAATTTTGATCTTCTGAACTGAAAATCAAATTGATCTGAAAATCAAATTTTGAACTTTAACATCATAATACTAAATTTCATACTATTCAACATAGATCAACAATTGCAAAGATATTTCAAGCAACAATTAAAATATAATTACAAAATTTTACTATCAGTAAAAGAAGTGAAGCTATAAGTAAAAATATAACTATTAGAATAACACTAATTTTTCTAGCACCTCTGTTTAATTTCTAAATGATATTTGAATTTAATAATTCATTGCAACACCATTCTGGTGCTATGCCATCAATAAAATAAGACTTCATTTTGATTAGGCTGAAGTTTTTCACTGTGATTAATGTCTTATCCTTGAAAAAGTTGTATTACAGGTTTCTTTGCTATTTGGTAATTGCTAAGTCTTAAAATCCATTCTTATAAACACATAATTTATATAATTTTCACAATAACAGATTTTCAAAAAAGAAAAAATTATTAAAATAAACATTGTTCCAAGCAAAATTTTCTACAGTCAGATTAAATGTCTTAACTGAGACAGGTATTGTAGAATTAGTGATGAAAGAATCAGTTAGCATTAGTCAACATAGGTTACACAGTACAATACAACATAGTTAGATTTAATGAACATGACTAATAGAACAAAAACGATAATGATCCTAATGAAAAGGAGACTGAATCAGCTGCAAACATAGCAAAAATTACAAGACAGATTTAAATTAGGGCAATCATTTTTAACAAAATAACTTCAGCAAGATCTGTGATTCTAGCAATATAATAATCGATGTTTATAAGAAAGTCTACAATCATTTAACTAAAAACAAATCAAAATAATTACTAATTTCAAAAATAATTTTTTTTTTCTCTTTGTGATTTGATATTGTCAATAATACATTAACTGTTAAACCAGAATCACATCCAAATACTATTGAATTATTAAAGTGACATTTCAGAAAGAAAAGGTTAATAACAAAAAAACTTTTTTTTTATACCCCCTTGGTAGACAGCAACACTTACACCAAGTCCAAGACCCTAAGTGGCCTTGTGGAAGGAGGGAAGGGCAGCTTCTGCCGTGATGGAGCACCCGAAGGTAGAAGTTTGATTTGGCTCTGTGACGCTGAAGAAGAACAATACCTTCCGAACCATTTTTAGGGGAACTACTACACACTTGCATATTGTATGGGTGAAAATGGAAAACTCCCATCAGGTAGTCCAAATTAACAACGCAAGATGAGGAACATCACAAATGTCATTGAGTCTCGTTTTTTGAAACAGTGTCTACAACAAAGCCGCCAGCAGATTAGACCTCAACCCTAATGCTCATCAGCAGTGTCCATTGCCACTGAGCCATGCTAAATAAAAGTGATGACGGTATTTAAAATTTTCTTTCCATTTTTTTTATGGATTTTAATTTTTTATGTTTCACAGTATTTTACATTGAAATTAACAAACTTAACCTACTAAAGTATGCATATTTTGGTCTTTCGATTTACACAATACAAAAAAAAGTTAATTTTCATTTAAACAGAATTCTGAGGATTTTGCTAGACAATCAGAGTTAAAATAAAAAAAAATTAAAATATTAATTAATTAAATTTACTTAATTAAAATAGAAATATTTTTTTTCGGTTTAATTAAATGCTTTCAGACCTTATTTTTATAGACATGAAAGTGTGAATATATACAGTATATATGTACAATATATAAACAGTAAATATATCACATTAATAGTCTTCTTCCTCCTCCTCTTCTTCTTCTTCATCATCAAAGGATAAGAGACTTGAATTTTTCACTTTCGTATTTTGATCTCTTTGGCTGCTTAGTTTCTTCTGCAAATCATCTCTTTTCTTTGAAGAAAAATCCAAAGAATTTTTTTCCTCGCCAGTTTTTTTCACAGGCTTTGTAAAGATTATCTTCTTATTCACATCAGCTAGTTAAAAAATCAGTCACAAAGCTTATATTAAAAAACATTGATACATAAGCAATATTTTATTCATACATCCATAAGAGTAATTACAATTACAAACAAGAAAAAGATTAGCTAAATATTTTAGTTAAGCATATTAATTTATTTAGTGATGAGTAGCAGATTAAGAAATGTTTCATAGAAAATCATTTATTTGAATACTACATTTTAATGCTTTTATTTTTGTTAAATACAGGCTTTTTTTTAAAATTTAAACCGAGAACAAAAATATTTTAAATGACATCAATCCTCATACATAAGATGTTAACTTCTGAAATGTAGGTTTTTTTTAAAAGTGATATAAATTTTTTTCGGAATAATTAAAAACTATTTTAATAAAAATAAGTTAAAATATTTATTGTTTGTAATGAAAATGCAATAATAAATGAAGCAATCATGCTATTAATATAATTATATATTTCCAATCAAATAATTAATTAATATGACTTCAAAATTTAAGGATATATTCTTCATAGTAACTTTTTAAATATATTTTTTTAATCTTCTAAAAATTATATGAAGACTAAAAATATTATCTTCAAATTGTTAATTTCAAATCTCATAGTTTAAAAGGAAACTAATATAAAATTATATCATTTGAACTAGCAAATCTAAAATATAAAAGACCAAGGGCATTATTAATATAATATAAAGTTTAAAATTCTAATAATTTTTTGTATTTAAATGTAAAACTCATACCCTTATAACCAAAAAGCATTTTTTTCTCATAAAATGTTAATGTTATGAAATTTTATTTATAAGTACAGTACATCATTAGTAGGTCTGAGTACTTGATTTTCTATCCTAAAGTCAAAAATGTATCATTTGATACAGGAATTTGAACTCCTTTTTGATCTTATCATTATCGTCATGAAAGTTTTTTTTTTTAGGTTGTCGGAGGAGAAAAAAAAAAAAAAATCTCTTTTGTCCATAGATAAGCATTACTTTCAATTCCTTTTGGAAGCATTTATTAATGCAACAATCCTGAATACTTCCTATGGCTAAAGTGAAACTTACATCTTCAGTTTGTATGTAATATGTATGACTTTTGTCAGAAAGATCCAATCTACAGGGAGTTCCTTTTCATTCCTATGATTATTGACTTTTTGTTAAGAATTTGGAAGCTGAAGGAAAACTTTAACTAATGTTCTATAAGCTAGATAAAGTCTTTTGGCTCATACATATTAAAACCTACATAAATATAAAGTTTAAATTGGCTAAAGCTGCTTTTACCAATTTCTGACAACAAATGAATTTTGGAATAAATACAGTACAAGTAGATTGTGCTAAAATAAGCAACTATCCTAGTAGAGAGTGGAAATAAAATATGTTTGTGTTGAGGAATAATAAAAGAAAAATAACTATAATAAGTAAACAAAAAAGGTATTGAATTAAACAGAAAAAAATAAAAGCTTTCAGTAGATCATGTTTGTTGCATTTGCAGTTGAACATCTTTTTTCAACTGTAATTCCATATTATGTTTTTTTAATTATAATTAATTTCTTTAATGATATTAAATTTATACAGTCTACTGTAATAAAACACAGTCTACTTAAACTTTGTAAGCTTTGTAAACTTTGTAATAAAACACTTTGTAAACTTTGTAAACTTTGTAATAAAACACAGTAAACTTAAACTTTGTCTTCAATGCAAACTTTATCTTCAAAATATTATTTGTGAAAAAAAGAATGTATATATAATCTAAGAAAAGAAATAAAATGAAAACTATAGTCTTAAAAATTAATAAAAATTTTATTTGATCTAATAGAAATCATGAATTAACAAGCAATGTTGTGGATTAATGCTTAAAAAAATACTTGCATGATATAATTGATTTGAAATATTAAGATTTATTTTAAAAAAATTCTTAATATATAGCTAAATTTTACATTTTAAAATTAAATTGAATAAAATAGTATAAAATCTTTGACCAACCTTAAATCAATAAATAAATATTATATTTTTAAACAAAATAAAATGGAAGTTAAATTAAATGCATCTTCCCCTTTAAAAAAGCATCTTAAAAAAGATAAACTGGAAGCTTCTTCCAACACACTGATTGGAAAAAAAGCTGCATTCGAAGACATTCCTACAAACATATTAACTTTCTTTTTAATAGACAAATACCTATTAAAAGAAGTGACAACTTTTTTTAGCAAGCAATCCTCCTCCTTTTGACAATTGGTTTTCTTGATACAAACACAATATTGTCATAGTTTATTGCTTGTGACAATATCCCCATAAAAGTAAATAATATCAGTGGAACAAATTAAACATATTTAGTTAATTTTTTAGATTACAAACATATTATGAGATATATTAAATTATATCTAAATTATAAATATATTATGTTTTTCAAAAAAGAGATATGAATCTTAATTTTGTACAGTTTACAAAAATATACTACAATGAATATGTGAATGAAATGTAATATTTATCTTTTTGAACTTTTCAACTGATTAAAAATATAAGATACATTAATATGCATATGATTAATGCTTAGTACAAATTTTTGAGACAAGAATACAGCTGCTTACTTTGTGTTTACGTATTTTAAAACCTCAAGTCATCACCTTAAGATGGAAATGAAAGTAGCAGGATACAATATCTAAGTTGTACGTGGGATTGAAAACTTTGCATTTGTCAAGCTTTCAGAGATTTCACAGCATCATTTTGTTCTTTTTTATTCGTTAAATTAGCCTGAACAATAAACATGCATAATACAAATTTGAATATCCACTAAGCACTCTTTTGAACAGAAGAAAATGTATGATGAAAGATACATCACATTAGATGCAATCATGAATTTAGACAGCTTGTAACTTTGCTAGCAAAGTCACCTGTAATGGTATTATCCAACAAAAACAATAAAGCATTAATCATCAACTAATTATAAGGTATCTTA
The DNA here is from genome assembly GCA_021605075.1 of Caerostris darwini. Lineage (NCBI taxonomy): Eukaryota > Metazoa > Arthropoda > Arachnida > Araneae > Araneidae > Caerostris > Caerostris darwini. The sequence goes on along the minus strand of BPLQ01007167.1, from coordinate 6,443 downwards.
ATTTTTCAGACATGCTTGTGCAATGCAATTTCAACCTTCATTCATAAATACCCATAAAAGTTACAATGAGTGAAAGGGTTTCTTTCTTTCTTTCTTTCTTTCGTTTTTTTTTTTTTTTTTAAATGTCAGTGTAACACATGCAATATAATCTGAACAATCTTAATTGAAATTAATGTTTTGTTCATCATGTAATAGAGGAATAATTCTTTTAATATTTAAGTCGCTTATCAAACCAAAATTTTGATAGAAAAATTAGTCAAATTTAAAAAAGAAAGACCATAAATGCAGACATTTTTAAGACAATATGTATGTTAAATTTTAAAATTCCATTTTTTTGTTTGTTTGTTTCATGCTTTGCAAGAGAAGAAAAAAAAAAAAAAAAGATATAAAAATTTATCTTTTAATATTATATTTTACAGGACAACCATAATGAAACAAATATTATATGTGATGTGTATAGTTAAAAACTGAAAACATGAAACTGCAACTAACCTTTTTCAGTAATTGTTTTAGCTTCTTCTTCAGTTAAATCATCAGGACTTAAAACAACAACAACAGGTTTCTCATCATCTCTTTCAACTTGATCATCTTGAAATGGTACAACTTCTCTCTGAAAGAAATGAAATAATTAGAAAAGTTGTTGAAATTTTTAAAAACCTTTTTTTTTTATAAATATACAACAGTTAAAAAAACTTTTTATGAATACATAATAGTATGCTTAAAAAAATATACTTGGTTGCATCACAATTTTTTTTTTATCTGTTGATATGAGTGATATAAGGACATCTTTAGTATATTTTTAATAGTATGGGCATGTAATTGCTTTTAGACTGTTTCATCAAGAAGAATAGTACATATATGGCTAAAACTGAATAAATAAAAGAATATACATTCTACATCAAGTATATACAGATTGATGAAGACTGCAGGCCATATGAACAAAAAGGAAATTTTGAAAATATATACTATACATTTATATATATATATTGTTCACCAAAATTAAAAGATATTAAATGAAATAAACTTTACTTTTGGAAAATAATTAAACACAAACATTATTTAGCATAAATTACCATATTGACCAGATGATTATTTTCAAAATATTGAATTTAAATTATAATTTACAAAAAAAAGAAAATGCCATTTGTATTACAACAATTTGTTTTAAAATATATTATAATGTTATTTCTGACAGAAATGCAATTTTCATCCTTTAAAAGGAACATAAAATAGGAAAAAATATCAGGGACTTAATATTATCTGCCACGTGACATACTTTTAAATTAATCAGATTTATGAACAACTTTCTAGAAATAAAGTTCCTTGTGACAGAAGTTAGAAAAACATTTGTCATTTCCTAACATTCATGCTAAAGAAGCCCCTGGCTTCTAGAATAGTAGTATTTTCAGATGAAAGTAAATTTAATATATTTGGATTAAGCAGTAAACAAATGGTGTGGCATAAAATGAACACAGAGATCTAACCATAAAATCTTTGCCAAATAATAAAGCATGGTGGTGAGAGCATATGAGTATGGGAGGTGTAAAAAAGTACAAGGAGTGAAAAAATAGCATATTATTGATGGAATAATGAATCAGAGTATACATGGACATTATGAAAAAGAATGTGTCTAGTACTATGCAAATGAGCCAAAAAATAACTTCATATTTTATCAAGAAGCCTAAGCATACAAATCCTAATGCTAAGTTCCAAGAGGCTCAATACAACACCACAATGTTTATGAAGCATTTTAGGTGCTAAGAGATTTTATATGTATCACAAAGAAGGGATATAAATATGCTTTGAGTTAGTATAGTTATATTACAATGCCTTAATTCAATCGTGTCAATTTAACACAATCCAATTTAATTTAGAAAAAAAGCAACAAATGTGCTACTTATAACGTAACATTTTGGATTTTGAATTCAATTGAAAGGATTTTCTTAGCAGGAAGTTTTTAATTTATTTTTTGTGTATGTGTGTGAGTGATAT
>BPLQ01007164.1:0-34139 GCA_021605075.1 Caerostris darwini | reverse complement strand
TATTTTATCCGAAGCCTATCTGTGACTGTTCAGCTATACGATGCCCAGTCTCCCAGTAGCCCGCCGTAATGGTGTCAGACACATCAATAAGTTCAGTGCAGTTCTGAAAGTAATCACCGTTCATATTGGGTATCCAATATAATGGCATATTCCATCCGAAGACAAATCGATGCAGTGGAGATGTGCCTGCAGGAATCATGGACGGTTGTAAGAAGGAAATGTCTGACAGACTTAGTGCATTACAGGTGCGTAGGAAGATCATTTCCACCTTTTGTTTCCGCTCAAGTCCTTCAGATTTTTGCTGGTGAAGTTGTTGATGGTTACAATGACAGGGCCATGACAATTATTTTTGAAATATTATACCAAACGTAATCGGGCAACGGACGTACCAGTTTAAGTTTATGTACAGAATTCTGATCGATATCTTATAATGGTATCTTATTTTCAATATCTTATAATGTATTTTGTTCCATAGATGCAATGGGAATAATGAAAACACAATGCCTTTTTTAAATAATAAAGCAATATGGAATATAGGCCAGATAACTGAAATGTAGGCTACTGATGAAACTGAAATTTGAAAAATCCTTATAGCATTCCCCATTCTGTAAAATTATAAGATTTCGAGCATGCTATTTTACGCTTAAAAATTTAACTTTATTATTTATTAGGTTTTTAATTTTTTTTTTTTAAAGTCCTCGAGACTTTTGTTGGGGAAGTTGTCGATGACTGCATTGACAGGGATGGCATACGGTCCTAAGTTTCAGTGGAAATTTCGGCTGGTTAGATTCGGCCTCGACCTTCACCAAGACTCTCTCATTACCAGTGACTCCCACATGACTAGTAACACCTTTGCAAATGTAGAGTTCTGCCGATCGTGAGCAATTCCGCCAGTTTTACGAGGTACTGGACTGAGTGCGGACAAACTGCTGCTACCCACTGCTGAAATGCTCGCCTTTGGACAGAAGTAGAAAACAATCCTTACTGAGGGTAGATCAAAAGTGAAAAGTTATTAAGCAGCCTCCTGTGTCACACATACTTTTCCTTCATAATAGCTGGTGTTTTTTCCCATTTTCACAAAGTTCTCAAAGTGATTGCATTTCCATCCATCACTGGGTCCTTTCACCTCAGGCAAATAAGAGCCATCGATATAAATATAAAGCCATTCCTTTAAGGGATATAAGATAAAGATGGTTAGTTTTTAGAGCATAAGATTTGTATTCTAAAAGTAGGGCTTCAGCTTTGTTCGCATTCAAATTGAGAAGATCTATGCGTTTGATGGACAGGGCTGAAATAATCTAGTGTTAGAAGGAAGAGTACTAGTTGCGCAATACATATGTGACTGTTGTGTCAAGAGAATTTAAACATCAAGTAGTTATGTTTAACAAAGTTATTGAAAAGATAGTTGCCAGAGTCATTAATTAAAATCGCTGCAAATGCAATAGGTGCATCATGGTGGAGTGATTAGCGCCATGTCATGGTTGAAAGTAGTAGTTCGGATTTTACCTTAAACCCTAAGTCCTGGTCTAATATGACTGTTGTAGTAGGCATAACAACACAATCCCGTAAAATGAAAAAAACCTCATTTCTCTAATGGGAATCGATCATCTGCATGTAGGCAGATAGCCATGGTCAAACATGGACTGTAGTGTCAGATAAATAGTAAATCCGATGAACATGATGTTACTGCTTACATAAATATTAATTTATTGTTATTAAATTTAATTTTTAGCATTTTTAAATTAAAAAATCTAAATGTATTTTATCAAATTAGAATTTAATTACCTGCTTTACTATGGTCTTATATTTAAATTTAATATATATATATATATATATACACTCAAGAGCGGGGGCCTGAATGGCCGAGTGGCTAGCACTCTGGCGCTCGGTACCACAGAATTCGGGTTCTAATCTCGGCTGTGCCATGGATGTTTGTAGTGGTTCGGAATCCACTTTAAACTGTAGGTCCCGGTTTAACATGATCGTAGAGCGTTGCGGAGGCATTGTTACTCCGCGTCCGTGGCTTATCTTCAAGTTACACGTGCCCGCTGGGTAATGCAAAGTGAGTATGTCTGTGCAGTTCTTGCCTTAAGGCATCCAAGACAAGGCTGTCTAAGTGTTGCTGCATTGGAAAGAAAAATTGCACACAAGAGCCAAAACATTATGACCACCCCTACATTTTGCAATGAACTCGCCTGGATGACGAGGAAGGCACGTGATCAGGTGGAAGTGGTATTTAACTGGTATTAAGTGGTGCTATTGATCCATGCCAAGGCGGGTTGAAGCTGTGTTGCAAGTTAACGGTGGGCCAACTCATTATTGACAGGTGGTCATAATGTTTTTTTTGCCTCTGGAGTGTATATACAAACATAGTTATTTATTTATATACTTATATAAATGTACACTTACTATTAATTTTATTGCACTGTTAATACAAAAATGAAATGAAACGAACAGTCTCTTCAATATGTACATACTTCAAGGAATAAGTCATAATTTAGCAATCAATAAGCAGTTCTACTGAATGTCAATAATATCAGCTAAATATAAATGATTAAACTGTTATTAATCATCGAATTCGTGACGCATTTGTTGGAATAAATCTCAAGCAGCACTTCAACCTGACGAGTTTTAAATAAGCATGCATATTAGTTTATTCTAATTCCAGGTTTCCTGAATTCCAAACCTTTTGCGTGTGTAGTAGAGTGTACCAGTGAAGTTTGACGTGCAGTAATTGCCGATGAAGACACAGGACGTACACGTCTACGTCAGTTACTCGGATTGCAGCTGGAATTACAGTAAACAGACACTTTCTGCTTTTGATAACAGGTTATTTATCATTCTCACGCACATAGTTTGTGAAGTTGCCTTCAAAATTAGTACTATGCACACATCAATAAATTCTACAAATAATTGAATTATATGACCAAAGCATGAAAACTCAATAATCTTATAGCGTTTTTTTTTTTTTTTTTTTTTTTTTTGTGGATAATTTATTAAAAACATATATTAATATAATCATAAAAAATTATAATTTAAATTAGTGATAAAATACTTAGGGAACTTGGATTAAAACAAAATTTCACTTATAACGCAGCCTATAAAAGCTAAATGGTATATAAATAACTAAATTGTTATTAATCCTCAAATCCATATCACAGTGGTCAAAAATAATCATTGATTTTAAAATTATCTATTGGAATAAGTGATTGCTTTAAAAATTAACAAATGTCAACTAATATTTAATGTGTATCACTCACAGTTGCACTAATAGACTTTCAGAAATTTTTCAAGTTGTGCAATAGTGTCGTAGGAAAATGCCTTTTATACATATATATATATTTTTTTATTAGAATGTTATTTTTTACTGAAAATTGCATATGCCTTATATAGGTCATGCAAAAATGAAAATTTGAAATTAGGAATTAGTATAGGACTCATTTAATTCGATTATTATTATGTTGTTGTTAATGAATCGGGCGATAAGAGAGGTTACTGAATTTAAATCAGCTGTAATACTTTTAAATTTTAAATTTTTAACTTTTTGTAATTCATGTTTGATCTTCATAGCGCTCGCTAGTAAAGATCATCCCGTATCTTTAAATCCTGGCGGTAGCACTAATATTTGTTAGTGGTTCGTAATCCATGTTAAACAGTAGCTCCCAGTCTAATTAGCTTAAAGTGTGCAAACAATGACCATAAATTAAGGATAATTCAGAATCACACAGAAATTGAACTCTAAAATAAAAATTTCACCTGTAGAATTATCACACACATCTTGAAGAAGAATATGCAAATTACAGGAAACCACCAGATGGCGCGGATAGTACGTCACAATGACGAGAGTGTAAGAGAGGGGTATAATAAGGAATGGTGCCAAAGAAGTAAAATTGTTCACAAGCGCTTTAAAAGCCTTTCAGTGCAATAACCGCATAGTTATGGCTGCAAAGGGAATTTTGGAAGATTTTTACGTGGTAGAATTATCGGACGACTGGAATGTGGACGTACCCAGCTGGAAGTATCCGTGGAACCTGGAATCGCCCAGAGTGTCATCTCCAGGCTTTGGCAACAATTCCAAGATGATGGTAATGTGCGTAGATGTTACAGCACAGGTAGCCCCCGAGTTACAACGCCAAATGAGGACCGGTATTTAGCAGTTACTGCCAAAAGAAACAGACGTAGCACAACATCAGACCTGTCTCGTCAGCTCTCTTCAGTTACCAGTACGACAGTTTCAAGGCAGACCGTGTACAAACGCTTAGGGCACATTGGTCTATATGCTCGTAGGCCTGTCAGATGTGTTCCACTTAACGCAACTCACTGTCGCCTTCGATTAACCTGGAGTAGGGAGCATGCATTGTGGACACCGCAACACTGGTCTTGTGTGATGTTTTCCGACGAGTCCAGGTTTAGTCTGCAGACTAATTCTCGCCGGACTTTTGTATGGAGAACGCTAGGTACCCGTTACCACCAAGAGAACACCATTGAACGACACCGTTACGGTGGTGCAGGATGGCTCGTTTGGTGAGGAATTTTTCTTGGTTCCAGATCTGACCTGCAGGTTCAGAGTGTAACTATGACAGTCCACATCTATCGGGATGTCATTCTGGAACAACATGTACGTTTGTTTCGGGGCGCCATGGGTGCTGAATTTCTGTTTATGGATGACAACTCCCGTCCTCACCTTGCAAACATTGTAGACGAATGCCTTAAATTGGAGGATATCACCCGTATGGATTGGCCAGCATACTCACTGGACTTGAATTCAATAGAGCATGTGTGGGATATTCTTTGCCGATGAATTGCAGCTCGTCAACCCCCTCCCACCAGTCAACCGGAACTTAGGAGGGCATTGCTTGATGAGTGGTGTAATATTCCCCAAGATCAGATTGATAATTTGATACTCAGCATGCCTAGGCGTTGTAAGGCCTGTATTGCATCGTCCGGGAGACACACTCCATATTAACCATCATACTAACCAGGTTATACTGTTTTTTGTAAATAGGTTCTTTTTTGAAATTTGCTCCAGGGAGTAAAAATCGCAATTTTTATTAATTATGTCTAACATATAACATCTTTTTTCTCTTTACCTTTTGTTTAATAAATAGACTTTACAAATAAGTCAAATTTGTTTTGCTTCTGTCTCTTTCTTTGCCTGAACTTCATTATCCTTAATTTATGGACATGAGTGTATATATATATTTATATATATATATATTTATATATATATATATTTATATATATATATATTTATATTATATATATATATATATATATATATATATATATATATCAATTTGTAAACGCATATTAGCTTGATGTAAACTGTGTAAAAAAATTATTGATGAATGTAAGGAAATAGTAGTAATTTGCACATACGGAATTTACTTCTTACACTTGCATAAAAATCTAATTAAACACTAATTACATAAACTAGATATAAAAAGGAATACAAATTATGTAAAAGGAGCATACAATATCATGATTCTGCAATCTATATTTATTTCGTTTAATTACTCTATTATAGTTAATAAAAAGGAAATTTTCCATATCAGATGCATTTAAGTAATTATAAAGTAATATAACAATTAAAAAGTTAAAAAAAAAAAAAAAATTCTAAAAACCTGTTAAATATTTATCAGTTAGTTTTACTTAAATTAAAATATTTATCTAAGTTATTAATAACTATAAAAAATAAGTTTTGGAATTTTATTTAATACCCATATTTGATTGTAATTAAAAATATTTACATAAACTAGATATAAAAAAAGAAAGTAATTATAATAATTTTGGCTCATTAATTTGTTTTGTTTAATTTGTTCTAGTTAGGAAAAAATGAAGATAAACATATCAGATTATTTAAGTAATTACGAAATTTTATAATATTTAAATAGTAAAAAAAAAAAAAAATTATTATAATCAGTTAATCAGTTTCAAAAATAATAGACTGCGAAACTAATATATATATATATATATATATATGGAGCGAATAGTATAGTCTCCATAAATTCATTTTTATGTCGGACAATAAATGAAGTTTTGTTACACAGAAACCTTTTAATTGAACATAAAGGACAAATAAACTGGAAAAACGCAATAATAGGACACAATAAAAAACATTAAAATCTAATGCAAAAAATTCATTAAGACAAATGAGACATTTCTAGCTTTTTTAATCCTCTTTCAGAACTTATAAAAGTCCTTTCTTTTAATTTTTTTTTTCAAGTATTTGTTTTTGACTGCACAGAAAAGTCATCTCGTTTGTGCAAGGAAATTGGATCCGTATGCTTTTAACAAAAACTGTCATTATTATTTTATCCTCTTGAAAATGCTTTTCACAAAAATGGATGAACTTTATTTTATTCTTATTTTTTGTGCTTCTCTATTCATTAAATTTGTGTAAAGAACTTTTTTCGGCATATAATAAAAGTAATTCTTATTTTTGAAGACAACTGTTTTTAATTGGATGTTGCTAAATTATTGGGGCAAGTAGGAATGGAAATACTAAAATTATGTATTTTTATGCATTTTTATGCATTATCTAAAAGCCTTATGTGAATCTAAGAAAGATATCGAAAACTAGAATATTATTTTAGCACTGCTTTTATAACATTTTAATTAATTAATTTCTTTTAAAATTTGTTTTAATTAAACATTCCATATATGCAATTGTAATAAAAAAAGAAGAAGACATAACTTATATTTCAACATGAGAATATACATGGACAAAAATGAACCCACAAAATTACCCGAGAGAATCATTTAAGCCACATTCCATTCTCTGCCAGACAATATTATTCTTCCGCAACCGTATTTTCCAACTCCGACCAAGAAATTCCATTCGCAGGAACTTCCAATTTAGTCCCGGAGACAGAGAACAACACGGCCACTTCGACGGCGGCGTGTATTTATGACGACCGCTCTCAGCTATTAAGCATTCCCCCTCACCATAATGGAAGCAATTACCCTACGAGCTGGTAACAGCTGTCGACACTTTAAAAGTCTGCGAGGGAAATCTTCGTGTCATTTGAAAGTCTCGTCGAAGGCGGTGCCGGAAGAATAATAACAATCGGTCTCTCATTGAGATTGTTTCACTTCTGCAATGCGATTCTTCAAGTTGCTTTCTTTTCTTTGTTTCTTTCAAACAGGCGTACCGATTGTGTTTTTTGAGGCGTGAAGAAATGTTAATTTAATTCTTTTCAATTATTGGCTGTTCAGGCGAGAGTTTTCAGAGAAACTTTTAATTAAATTTTATTTTCTCAGTGTTTACATTTGTGCACATAAATCATATCTTTAAAAATCTTTTTTCTCTGTAATTTTCATTTAATGTAGTTTGTTTTAGATGGAACTCATGTGGTATCCTGTATGCTTGTATATAATATGTTGACTTTTCAAACAGAATAAAACCTTGTTCGAAACCAGATAAATGAAATCTAGCCGAAATCACTGGAGATGGGTAGAATAATTCCGTTTGTTGGTAAGTACTTCCAATGGGCTCATCAAAGAACGGGCAGAAATCTCTCCATATACTAACGCTAAGTATTCAAATTTCTTGTGGTAAAATGTTTATTTGTTCATTTGTTTGTGACTAATCCTCATTGTCCTGCAGTGAGGGGCGGACATCCCATGAGTGATCTACTCATGGATGGAGGGAAAGGGGCAGCTTCTGTTGTGATGGAGCACCCGTATGTAGAAGTCTGACTATTGTTCCGTGACGCTCTTACAGTCATATGAGACCGGGACCTACGGCTGAATGTGGATTCCGAACCACTACAAACATCCATGGCACCGCCGGGACTTGAACCCGAAACATGACCCGACCGCCAGAGCGCTAGCTACTCGACCATTCCGGTCTGTGGCAAAATGCAAATCTGGCGACTCGTGAACTAGCAGCCGTGCTGGAGGCGTTTGTTGTAGTCACTTTTTTCCATATAAGGCGACTTGATGGCGATTGTGGTGTGTATAGAGCATCTCATATACACAGTCATACTGCCTGGTTGGAGTTTACCAAGATTTATTCTATACGATACAAAAATTGTAATCACTTATCAGTAGGTTAATTAGGGCTGCATAAGTTGATCACGGTGCCTATAAATGTTCAACAAAAAACGGCAACAGACGCTGTATTTATGGTAAATTCTGGTAACGTCGAATCTGCTACATATCAACTTTTATTGCGGTGAATATTGCAGGCCTTGCTTTTATTGCAGGAATTTAAACTAATTCGAAATTGGAAAATTACAATAATATTCGAAAAATTTTCGAATACCATTCGAAATAAATTGAAACATTCGGATTCACATCACGGATTTTAATTCGTAAATTATTTTTCAGTTTTTAGCACAGCTTTTATAACAATCTAATAATTATTATTTTTTAAATTTGTTTTAGTTAAACACTTTGTATAATCAATTCTAATAAAAAAAACAAGGCATAGCTTAACTTATATTTCAAAGTGGAACACAGTGACAAAGATGAACAGACAAAGCTACCCAAGAGAATATCATTTAAGCCAAATTCCATTCTCTGCCGTACAGTGGTGTTCTTCCGCAACCGTATCATCCAACTCCGACCCAGAAATTCCATTCGCAGCAACTTCCAATTAGTCCCCGAGACAGAGAACAACACGGCCACTTCGACGGCGGCGTGTATTTATGGCGACCGCTCTCAGCTATTAAGCATGCCAACTCACCATAATGGAAGCAATTACCCCTCGAGCTGGTAACAACTGTTGGCATTTTAAAAGTTAGCGAGGGAAATCTTCGCGCCATTCGAAAGTCTCCTCGAAGGCGGTGCCGGATGAATAATAAGAATTGGTCTCTCATTGAGATTGTTTCACTTCTGCAATGCGATTCTTCATGTTGTTTTCTTTTTTCTCTTTGGTTTCTTTTCAACAGGCGTGCAGATTGCGAGAAGAAATGTTAATTGAGTTCTTTTCAATTATTGGCTGTTCAGACGACAGTTTTCAAAGAAACTTAAAAATCGTGTTTCGCTGTAATTTTTATTTAATGTTCCTAATTTTCGATGGATAGCATATGGTGACTGGTATGCTTATATATAATATGCTGGTTTTTGAAACTGAATAAAATTTGATTTGAGGCCTGATAAGTGAAGTTTAGCTGAAATCTCTGGAGCATATACCATAGATGGAAGCAATTAATAATTTAGTAGGTTGGTAAATTTTTCCTATGGGTCCATCAAAAAAAAAGGCTGAAATCCCTCCATATACTTACTCTAAGTAGTCAAAATTCTGGTGGCAAAATGTATATCTGGCGAATCGTGGACTAGCAACCATGCTGGAGGTTGTCACTGTTTTCCATATAAGTCGACTTGATGGCGATTGTAGCGTGTATAGATCATGCCATATAGTGACTCAGACTGCCGAGTTGGAGCTTACCGAGTTTTATCTTAAACGATACAAAAATTGTGGTCACACATCAGTGGGCTAATTGGGACCTACCTAAAATGGAACAGGGTGCCTATACATGTTAAAAAAACTGGTAACGAAAGCTGTTTTTACGGTGAAATCTGGGTAAAGTTGGATCTGTTACAAATCAACTTTTCTTGCAATTACTTTTATTGCAGGATTTTAAACTAAATCGAAATTCGAAAATTACAATTATATACGAAATTATTGGAATGCAAATTTAACCATTCGAATTAAATTTAAACGTCCGGATTTACATCATGGAATTGAATTCGTATATTATTTTTCAATGCTTAGCACAGCTTTTATGAATTCATATATTATTTTTTTCAATTTTCTTTAGCAACATTTTCATACATACAATTGCAATGAAAAAGTATAAAGCATGTCTTAACTTATATTCCAACGGGAGAATACATTGAAATTCTTAATTTACATATTTTTTCAAGTTTTTAATACATTATACCATTACGTTTTTAAATACACTAGCAAAATATGCATTCTTAGAATTGCAAATTTTTAGTTTTATTTTATTTTCCAACATAACTTTAATTCAAAATTAAAATCACAATTGTATTCGAACATATTAAAATACAAATTGAACCACTCGAATATAAATTTAAACATGAGGATTCGTATCACGGATAAGAATTGATAAATCATTTTAGCACTACCTTTATAATCTTCTAATTAACTAATTTCTTAAAAATTTCTTTAGTTAAACATTTCATGTACACAATTGTAATAAAAAAAGAAAAATATATATCTTAACTTGTATTTCAACGTGAGAATATATAGACAAAAATGAACACACAAAATTAGCGAAGAGAATCATTTAAGTCACATTCCATTCTCTGCCAGACAACGGTGTTCCTCCGCAACCGTATTTTCTGACTTCGACGCAGAAATTCCATTCGCAGCAACTTCCAATTAGTCCCCGAGACAGAGAATAACATGGCTACTGCGACGGTGGCGTGTATTTATGACGACAGTTCTCAGCTATTAAGCATTCCGCCTCACCGTAATGGAAGCAATTACCCTGCGAGCTGGTAACAGCTGTCGGCACTTTAACAGTCTGCGAGGGAAGTTTTCGTGCCATTCGAAAGTCTCCTCGAAGGCGGTGCCGAAAGAATAATAACAATCGGTCTCTCAATGAGATTGTTTCTCTTCTGCAATGCGATATTCTTCAAGTTTTCTTTTTCGTTTCTTTTAAACAGGCGTGCCGATTGTGTTTTTAGAGGCGTGAAGAAATGTTAATTGAGTTATTTTCAATTATTGGCTGTTCAGGCGAGAGTTTTCAAAGAGACTTTTAATTAAATTTTATTTTCACAGTGTTTACATTTACGCACAATAAGCATGACTTTAAAAATTATGCTTCGCTGTATTTTTTTATTTTATGTTCTTCATTTTAGATGGATAGCATATGGTGACTGGTATGCTTATATATAATATTCTGGGTTTGAAACTGAATAAAACCTGATAAACGAAATTTAGCCGAAATCTCTGGAGCATATTCCATAGATGGGTATAATAATTCAGTATTTGGGTAAGTTTTTCCAATGGGTCCGTCAAAAGAAAGGTTGAAATCCCTTCATATACTAACTTTAAATTTTCAAAATTCTGGTGACAAAACGAAAATCTGCCGGACACGTAGATTAACAAGAACGCTGCAGGCGTCCGTTGTAGCCACTGTTTTCCATATAAGGAGATTTGTTGGCGATTGTGGTTTGTATCGAGCGTTTCATTTAGGTCGTCAGATTGGCTGGTTGTTGCTTGTCGCGTTTTATCCTAAACGATACAAAAAATCTCGTCATGCATCAGTGGGCTAATTGGAGCCTACATGAATAGAAAGCGGTGCATAGAAATGTACAACCAATAACGGTAACCGAGCTGTTTTTACAATGAATTCCCGGTAACGTCGAATCTGTCCCATATCATTTTTTATTGCGATGATTAGTGCAGGAATTGCATTATTTGCTGAAATTTAAACTAATTCGAAGTTGGAAAAATACAATTATATTCGAAAATATTCGAATACAAATTTACCATCCGAAATAAATTTAACCATTCAGATTTACATAACGGATTTGAATTCGTAAATTATTTTTCAGTTTTAAGACTTTATAAAAATTTAATTATTATTTTTTAATTAAACACCTGAAATAAATAATTGTAATAAAAAAAAATTATACATATCTTAACTTATATTCATCGTGAGAATATATATGGAAAAAAATGGACCACAAAATTACCCTAGAGAATCATCTAAGCCAAATTTCATTCTCTGCCAGACAACGGTGTTCCTCCACAACCGTATTTTCCAACTCCGACCAAGGAATTCCATTCGCAGGAACTTCCAATTAGTCCCGAAGACAGAGAATAACACGGCTACTACGACAGTGGTTTGTATTTATGACGACCGTTTTCAGCTATGAAGCATTCCACCTCACTATAATGGAAGCAATTACGCTGCGAGCTGGTAACAGCTGTCGGCACTTTAAAAGTCTGCGAGGGAAATTTTCGTGCCATTTGAAAGTCTCTTCGAAGGCGGGGCCGAAGGAATAATAACAATCGGTCTCTCAATGAAATTGTTTCTCTTCTGCAATGCAAATCTTGAAGTTTTTTTTTTTTTTTTTTCTGGTTTCTTTTCAACAGTTGTGCCGATTGTATTTTAAGAGGTGTGAAGAAATGTTAGTTCTTTTCATTTATTGGCTGTTCAGGCGAGAATTTTTAAAGATACTTTTAATTAAATTTTATTTTCGCAGTGTTTACATTTACGCACACAAATCATGGCTTTTAAAATTGTATCTCGCTGTATTTTTTAATTATGATTTTTATTTTATATGGATAGTATATGGTGGTCTTTATGCTTGTATATGATGTGTTGATATTTCAAACTGAATAAAACCTGTTTTGAAGCCTGTTCAACGAAATTTAGCCAACATTTCTTTAGCATAGGCCATAGATGGGCATAATAATTCCTTACGTTGGTTAGTTCTTCCAATGCATTCATCAAAGAAGATGCTGAAATCTATGCATATACTAGCTCTAAGTATTGAAATTTCTAGTGGAAAATGTAAGTTTGGGGGCTCGTGCGTTAGCAACCATGACGACAGTTCTCAGCTATTAAGCATTCCACCTCTCCATAATGGAACAGCTGTCGGCACTTTGAAAGACAATCATTTAAGCAACTCAATCATTTAAGCAACATTCCATTCTCTGCCAGACAATGGTGTTCCTCCGCAACCGTATTTTGCAAATCCGACACAGAAATTCCTCTCCCAGAAAATTCCAATTAGTCTCGGAGACACAGAACAACACGACCACTTCGACGGCGGCGTGCATTTATGACAACCGCTCTCAGCTATTAAGCATTCCACCTCACACTAATGGAAACAATTATCCTGCGAGCTGGTAACAGCTGTCGGCACTTTAAAAGTGTGCGAGGGAAATTTTCGTGCTATTTGAAAGTCTCCTCGAATGTGTTGCCGAAAGAATAATAACAATCGGTCTCTCATTGAGATTGTTTCACTTCTGCAATGTGATTCTTGAAGTTGTTTTTCCTTTTTGGTTTCATTACAACAGGCGTGCCGATTCAGTTTTTAGAGGCGTTAATAAATGTTAATTGAGTTTTTTTCAATTATTGGCTGTTCCGGCGAGAGTTTCCAAAGAAACTTTTAATTAAATTTTATTTTCGCAGTATTTATATATGTGCACACAAATCATGACTTTAAAAATAGTGATTTTTATTTAATGTTCTTTATTTCAGGTGGTGGCTGGTATGCGTGTATATGATGTGTCGATTTTCAAACAGAATAAAACCTGGTTCAAAAGCAAATAAACGAATTCTAGTCAAAATCACTGGAATGTCTGCCATAGATCGGTATAATAATTCTGTACATTGTTAAGTTTTTCCAATGGGTTCAACAAAGAAATGGCTGAAATCTCTTAATATACTGACTCTAAGCATTCAAGGTTCAAGTGGCAAAAGGAAATCTGGTGACACGTGGATTAGCAACCATGTTGTAGGTGTCAGTTGTAGTCATTTTTTTCGTATAAGGCGATTTCATGGAGATTGTGATGTGTATAGTGCATCTCATATAGACAGTCAGACTGTCTAGGTGGAACTTGTCGAGTTTTATATTAAATAATACAAAAATTGCGGTCACTAATCATTGAGTTAATTGGGGCGTAGATAAATGGAACACGGCTTCTACAAATATTCAACAAAAATAATAACGGGAGCTGTTTTATTTTTGAATTCCGAGTAACATTGAATCTCTTACATATCAACTTTTATTGTGGGGAGTACTACAGGAATTGCTTTTATTGCTGGAATTTAAACTAATTCGAAATTGGAAACTTACAATTATATTCGAAAATATTCAAATACAAATGTAACCATTTGAAATAAATTCAAACGTTCGGATTACCATCACTGATTTAAATTCATATTTATTTTAGCACTGTCCTTATAACCTTCTAATTTATTATTATTATTTTTTTAATTTTCCGCAGTTAAACATTTCATATATGCAATTGTAATAAAAAAAGAATAAGACATAACTTATACTTGAACGTGAGGCAATTTATAGACAAAAATGAACCCACAAAATTACCCGATAGAATCATTTAAGTCAAATTCCATTCTCTACCAAACAGTGGTGTTCCCTCCGCAACCGTATTTTCCAACTCCGACCGAGAAATTCCATACGCAGGAACTTCCAATTTAGTCCCGGAGACAGAGAATAACGCGACTACTTCAACGACGGAGTGTAATTATGGCAACCATTCGCAGCTATTAAGCCTTCCACCTCACCATAATGCGAGCTGGAAACAACTGTCGGCACTTTAAAAGTCTGCGAGGGAAATTTTCGTGCCATTTGAAAGTCTCCTCGAAGGCGGTGCCGAAAGACTAATAGCAATCGCTCTCTCATTGAGATTGTTTCACTTCTGCAATGCAATTTTTCAAGTTTGTTTTCCTTTTTTCTTTTCAACAGGCGTGCCGATTGCGTTTTTAGAGGCGAGAAAAATTTTTTAATTGAGTTCTTTTCAATTATTCACTGCTCAGGCGAGAGTTTTCAAAGCGACTTTTAATTAAGTTTTATTTCCGCTGTGTTTACATTCGTGCACAAAAATCATGGCTTTAAAAATGCCTCATCGTAATTGTTATTTAATGTTCTTTATTTTAGTTGGATAGGGTATGGTGGATGGTATGCTTGTATATAATATGGTGTCGTTTCAAACTGCATAAAGCCTCGTTCTAAACCCGATAAACAAACCCTAGTAGTACATAGTTAAGATCTTCCAATAGCTTCTTTAAAAAAAGGCTAAAATATCTCCATATACTAACTCTAAGTATTCAAAATTCTGGTTGTAAAATGTAAATCTGGCGACACATAGACAAGCAATCGTGCTGGAAGCGTTCGTTAGAGTCACTGTTTTCTATATAAGGTGACTTGATGGCGATTGTGGTGTATATAGATTATCTTATGTAGACAGTCAGAGTGCCTAGTTGCAGATTGTCACTTTTTATCCTAAACGATACAAAAAATGTGGTCACTCATGAGTGGGCTAGTTTGGGCTTAAGAACTGGATTACGGTGCCTACAAATTTTCAACAAAAACGGAAACAGAGGCTGTTTTTACTGTGAATTCTATGTAATGTTGAATCTTTTATATATCAATTATTATTGCGGGAATATTGCAGGAATTTAAATTAATTCATAAATGGAAAATTACAATTATATTGGAAAATTTTCGAATACATATTTAACCTCTCAAAAAGAATTTAAACATTCGGATTCATATCACAGACTTGAATTTGTAAATTATTTTTCAGTTTTTGGCACATGCTTTTTAACAATTTAATCATTATTTCCTTTTCCATTTATTTTAGTCAAACACTTCATATATGCAACTGCACTAAAGAAAAGAATAAGATACTTCCTTGTATTTCAAACGTGAGAACACATTGAAAACATTAACTCGTAACATTACCCTAGAGAATCATTGAAACCAAATTACATTCTCTGTTACACAATGGTGTTCCTACGCAACCGTATTTTCCAACTCCGACCAAGAAGCTTCCTTTCGCAGGAACTTCCAATTAGTACCCGAGACAGAGAACAACGCGGCTACTTCGACGGCGAAGTGTATTTATGACGACCGTCCTGAGCTATTAAGCATTCCACCTGTCCCTAATGGAAGCAATTACCCTGTGAGCTGGTAACTGCTGTAGGCACTTTAAAAGTCTGCGAGGGAAATTTTCGTGCCATTCGAAAGTCTCCTCGAAGGCGGTGCCGGAAGAATAACAACAATTGGTGTCTGAATGAGATTGTTTCAATTCTGCAATGCGATTCTTGAAATTTCTTTTTCGGTATCTTTTCAACAGGCGTGCAGATTGTGTTTTTAGAGGCGTGAAGAAATGTTAATTGAGTTCCTTTCAATTATTGGCTGTTCAGGCGAGAATTTCCAAAAGAGATCTTTAATAAAATGTTATTTTCTCAATGTTTACATTTGTGCACAAAAGTGATGACTTTGTAAAATCATAATTTTTATTTAATGTTCTTTATTTCAAATGGATAGCATATGGTGGCTGGTATGCTCGAAAGTGGTATGCTGACTTTTCAAACTAAAGAAAAGCTGGTTCGAAACCTGAAAAACGAAATCTAACCGAAATCTCTGGAACTTATGTCATAGATGGGTGTATTAAATCTGTAAGTTGATAATGGGTTCATGAAAGAAAAGGCTGAAATCCCTCCATATGCTTTCTCTAAATATTGTCATTCAAATTTGTGGTGATAAAATATTAACCCGTGAACTAGTAACCGTACTAGAGGCGTTGGTTGTAGTCACTGTTTCCTAAATAAGAAGACTCGATGTCGATTGTGGTGTGGCGTTATGGTGTATGTTGATAAGCCCGTGCAGATACTTAGGATGCCTGGTTGGAGCTAATCAAGTTTTATCCTAAACGATACAAAAAGTATGAAGCAATAAATGTCCTCCCCTCGTCAATGGACTGTTTGAGGCGTACATATCTGGAACACTGTCCCTACAAAATGTTTAACAAGAAAAGGTAAGTTCCGCCGTTATTATGGGGAGTTCTGTGTAACTGCTACATATTTACATTTATTGCTGTAAATTATCAAAATTCTTGGAATACAAAAACAATATAAATCTTGCTTAGTTTGAGGACGATATTTTAATAGATGTTTAATTATTTTAATAGTTTCAAAAGTTTTAAATTTTAAATAATGTATTCATTTTGATTAATTTTGTAGCTTTTCCATGGAATGTATTTCGTAGCTTTGTGATCATTATTGTTCAATTTTTACTATTAGCTCACACTCTACCTGTATATATCTTGTTCAAATTTTCAATCGTTAATAAAATACTTTTTATTCATCCACTCCAGTTAAAATACTTTTTTTTTATCTTGGATGACACTTGAGGTAAATGCAGTTTTTTCAAATATTAATTCAATAATTAAATTTAATTAATTAATAAAATATATCTAAGAAAACAAAACAAAAATATATCTAAGAAAAACGACATAAAATTTAAAATTTTAATGAAACATATTATAAAAAATATATAAATAGTTTTCATTATGGCATATATTTTTTTCAAGTTATAAAATTTATTCAACAGAAAATTGCATTAAAGAAAAATTTGACAACTTTGCCTTTTTTAGCTCACTTTACTTGCATATATATTGTAAATTATGACAAATTTATAAATATTTATTTACATTTATAAATAATGCATGTGAGTTTAATAGTGCTACAGAATTTATAATCCTATAAGGTAAAATTTTCTGCAACCCAGGTAATAGAAAAATAGGAAGACGGTAACAATACATATTTGTTTTTAGAATTTTCTTTAAACCTGACATAAAGGTAGCTAAAGCGGGATCAATATATAAGATTCGTATCGAATTTCGATGAAAAATAGACTCCAGAATATTTCAAAACAAATTGCTTTTAGAGACCTTGAAACTTTTTTTTTTCGTTGTAAGAATAGAGCCAATTATTTTCCGCTTATATCAATCAATTAAAGCACAGGTTACCTTGTATATTTATTTAGAATTGGTAATTTAATGGCGAATAATGAGTTGCAATTTAATTAAATATTAGAGGTATCGATGACAGTGAATGATGTATTTGTTTTTTGGGTTATTTATATTTGCAGTCCCTCCGTGCCACTTTAATGAAATATATGATATTTTAAGTAAATTATTCGATATTTATAGAACTAATCAAAATAATAGAAGCAAAAATTCATTAATGATTTCACATATGTAGTCACACTCTTAACCAGCAAGTATTTTTTTACACTCTGTACATTATATTCCACTACCTGTGACTTCAGCCACTGCAAAAATGTGTTTTAACTCTTCAAATAAGGTATAAAAGTGGGAAGAAAGTCATATTTTCAGATAATATAAAACCTTGAAATCACTTGGCGCAGGATAGTTGTTTAATAGGAAGAGAGTAAATTGTTTCAGTCGGAAATTTTGAACCACTTATGATGGGAAAATATTTCCATATTTGCCCCATATTTACATATTGCTGTATTGAAGACAATTAAAAAAACTGATCTGCATAGAAGCTATAGGAAAGCCCTCTACAATTTCACTTAAACTTTAGAGACCAAGAAGAAACTTGAAGGTTTCAAAGACCATATTTGCACTCTATTTCTGGGAATCTAGATTTTCACAAAATCACGATGAATTATTTCCTAATAATTCCACATTAAAATCTCTGTAATAAATGAAAAAAAATCAAAATCATTTAACATTTGAGAATTAAAGAAGAAGTGAAAATATGATATTTCTCTTGATATAATTATCATTAAATTATTTGGATAGAAAGCATTCCTTAAGACTTTCAATCTATTTAAAAGCAAAGTCTTATTTTTATTACATTTTGTTGATTATACCAATCAATACTTGGTTAGATAAAATACACTGGTGTAAAAGTAATAAAACACAATTACGCAATTTGTGTTGTACTTCTACAAAAATTAAGTCATTTATTTTGCATGATAAGTATTTGCCATAAACACTTCATGATTAGGTCCGAGACTCATCTAGCTCATCGAAGTTTTCTAATCAAAGTTTCTCATCTATGGTGAAAAAGTGTGCTGATGATTAAAATAAATATTTGCAAACTCATTTTAAGTTTTTGTTCACTGTGACGGGGAAATTTTAGTTGATTAACAGAAGTTTTCTGATCATAATGGTTGGATTTTAAAGTGAGAGCAGCAATTTGTTTACTTTAAAGGAAATTATATCCATCAACTGCCCTGGAAAAATATTTTTTACCTCCTAACTATCCCTTATTAAAATGTTAGTGGAAGAACATGTTAAAGCGGTTTTCGAGAATAGTAAGAATAAATTTTATGAATAAAAATTGTCTCGTGAATAAAACGTGCCTTATTGTGGCTTATCTTCCATCAGGTTTGGAATAAATTATCTACTTCATAATATTGTTTCTTTCATTCACCATTCCTATGAAATAACACCTTCATTCAAGATAATAAATGCAAATTACGTTGATTAGAAACATCACACATTTGTATGAATAGAGTGAATATACTACAGAAAGGTATAACGATTTATATTCAAAATGAAATATTTTAGTTCATCTATAGCAGGGAGATTTAAAAAAAATATGAATGAATTGCATGAAACAATATTTCCAATGATCAAAGATTGAAATAATTTCTATATCGTAATAGTATATATACAATATTTTACTGATCCTGTAATTTTTATTTATTTATTTATGTAATTTATTGAAAAACAACACATATTTTTTCGGTGTATTTAGTATACATATATATAGAGTGTTTGGCCAATACCGCTTAAATTGAGCAGGATGAAAATCCTCGCTGCTAGTACATGCAAGTTGCCTAAGAAATCATACCTCAACAATTCTTAGCTTTCCAGAAAGTATGACATCCCATCTGGAAAATGGAAAATAAGCTTAAATCGAAACGAAAACAGCTGTCATTGCATGTTTACACAGGGAAGTGCTCATAATGATCACCGTCCATATTGCAGCATGCATTCTCGGTTTGGTTTAATTTGTCATTTTACGGTAATTTTGTACACACTTTCGGCTATTTTCACTGGGACCTACTGTTTAATGTGATTCCGAACTACTCACAGACATGCATGTCTCCGTCAGGATTTGAACCTGAGGCCCGTGGTTCCAAAAGCCAGAGCGCCAGCCAATTGGCTATCAGGTAGCACATATATTCTCGGAGTACAGTGGTTAATTGTATCGTGGGCATAGTACGGGAGCATATGGAGTATTTACTACGAATCTCTTTGTCTTCCATGGATGAAATCCTTTCCTATGTTGTACTGTTCCAATTTATTTTCTTTAGCTACCTATATAATCTACCTTGTGGATCCGGATTAGAATGCCCCACTGCAGTTCATGTATGTCGTAAAAGTCGACCAAATAGGTACCCAGTGCCAGGGGGAGGTAACCAGGTGGCTTACAGTCAGACTTCTCCATTTGGGTTCCCCAATATCTTTGTGCTCCATGGTCTAGGTAAAAAAAGGAGCTGTATTTTTTAACATTTATCATGACAACGGGTTCATGGAGTTTTTCTAAATGTCCCTGTCTACCCCGTGGCATACGAAACCACAAACATCCTATCTAACTTCTTAAACAAATTCCCTTAACAACTTCTGTATTTGTAGCATAAAATAATCAGAATTTTGTAACTATTTCAATCTGAATATATTGCATTCCAGGTAATAAAAAAAATCCAAAAACTTAATCAGTAATATTTGAATTGAAAGTGTTAAAAAAATCTATTTTGTTGAATCTTCAATCAAATCAATTTCAGCTTTTTCAGACATCCCTTTTCTAACTCAAGAATAATGCACAAAAAAAAAAAAAAAATAAATAAAAAAATTAAAAAAAAAAAAAAAAATCTCATCGCATTATTTTAAAATTTGAAATCTTCACAATAAAATAAATAAAAACAGCATATCATTCCACGCCTTTGAAAAGTCGGAAAGTGGAGATGGAAAAGCGAGAACTTGGGGCGTTTATCGAGAGGGGATGCAATAAAGGATGCGCTCAAAGCAGTTCTGTCAAATCCAACACTGCCGCTCGGAATGAAAGCGGAAGCACTCTCAAAGCAATACACGAAAAGGAGAACCTCTATCAGTTGCACTTCTGATCTCCTTTCGAATGGACTCTCAAAAGAATTCCATAATATTCCATTCCATAAAAGAATTCCATATTCCAAGGCATCTTTTTCAAACGATGCCTTTAGAACTTTTTCAGTTGTCAAATATTTTTTTAATATAAGGAAAACTATATAAGTCATTTATATTTTGTTATGTTGTCGTTGTTGTTGTGTTGTTATAATGTTCTATGTTTATTTTGTTTTATTTCTGACTTATATAATGATAAATTATATATAATTATGCGACACGGGATACTAATGGGTATTCACTGTGACAAAAAACCAAATTCGTGTTCCAGTAATACCGCGCACTGACAAAATGCAGGAGAGCTCGGGTTTAAAACCTTTATAATCACTGTTTTCAGGAGCAAGAATATTCATATTTTTCCTCCGTGCTGGAATTATTCGATACACAAATGCAGACATATATCTCAAAATCTCCTCTCATATATACAAAAATGCATTCACATATAAAATATGGTAAAGTTTTGAATATTTTCAGATATTATAGACTCTAAAAAAAAGGTTTGAAAAAATTTATATGATCATTTCAAAGTTTCATTATTGTTGTTTTTTTGTGAAAATGAATAAAAATAATGTAATTGTTTTTATTATTACTTTTCTATGAAAAATGGCAGTTAAATTAATAACATTTAAATTTAAATTATTTCAGTGAAATCATTGGTTAAATTTTGCTTTTATATTCACATGTTTGGCAACATGCTGTTATTGATTACGTTATATATTTATGTTATATATTTTAGTGTTGGCGGCACAGATACTAGAATCCTGCCGCTCGGTGTCATAGGTTGCTTGTTAGGTCCCGGCGGTGGCCTGGATGCTTGTAATTTGCTCGGAAACGACTTTAAACCGTTGGTCCCAACCTAATTTCAGCGTAGGACTGGTAACCTTACC
Organism: Caerostris darwini; assembly: GCA_021605075.1. Classification (NCBI taxonomy): domain Eukaryota; kingdom Metazoa; phylum Arthropoda; class Arachnida; order Araneae; family Araneidae; genus Caerostris; species Caerostris darwini. The sequence continues at coordinate 12,581 of BPLQ01007164.1, read as the reverse complement.
CCGTAAAAAGAAACATCAAGTGGTCCACCATAAGGTTGATGAAGATATAAGAAGATATTGGGCAGCAATAGTTTGTTGGACAATATGGTGATATTCCAATCAAGTAAAGCCTCCTTTGAAACACATCAAAAATATTCGAACCGATAATTATGATGCCTATCTATGGTAGAGATGCTCACGATAAATACTTAAACAGTAAATTCCGCTAGTATTAGGAAAGAGAATATGAAACCCTAGATTATTGTGTTCATTCAAAATAGTGGTAGCAAATTATGGATGCAATAAAGCAAGTCTCAATTTGGTGCATCCAATGTAACGCTGGATTTGCTAGATATCACCATTTCTGTTAGGAATTACTTGACGAAATATCAGGTATTTTTAAACAATAACATGGAAAATAATGTTATCTACAATCAATTAAAAATATGTCGTTCTTCCAGATGATTAGGAATTTCTGGATTTTTTCAGAGGCTTAAGCTATGGTTCTGTAAATTCATAAATTTTGAATCTAAAAGTTTCTTTGTTTTATGTATAAAGCTGAATTCTCAGATAATAAGACGCAGATAATAAGATTGCACATCGCAAAAGGTCAGCTTATGAGAAGGCAGTTTGGTCAGAAGATCAGGCTTTTGATTGGTTAAGAGTTTGCGACGTACGGTGTTTATATTTGATGGTAATTAAATTTAACCATAAAATAGAAACTGGAAAAATACTGCAAAACATATGAACACTTAAAATTAGAAAACAGTTTTATATTTTATTTTATTAAATCTGTGTAGATACAAGCAGTGCTTATTCATATAATTCAGAAACAATTAAGTTTGGAGCGTTACTGAGAACTTTATTTATCTGCAGACCAATAAGACTATTTTTTTGCTCAAAAATTATGTCTTCTTTAGATCCGAGAACATGTATTTTAACCGTTTACCCCTAATTTGAGTTAAACGTTCTAAGAGAAAAACAAAACAGTATATTAATCATTTTTATAAAAAAAAAATTAAAAATTAAATTTTTTTTGTATGTCCAGTACGATGGATTTCTGAAATACAACGTTTAGTATAACGTATTTAATTTTTGGGCATATTATGATTTTATGAGTCAATAACATTGTTGTTTCTTATTGAAAACATAAACTTTTTACTAAGTATTTGTGAGAGTATAAATAACGGATCAATTCCCACTATACTGTGTAGACGACACTGAAAAATAAATAACTTTTTCTTTCATTGAAAAAATCTCTTTTCTCTTTCTCATATATATAATAATATAATATAATATAATATATTCATCATCAGTGGCACACCAGCCCTATGGTGGGCCATGGCCGGACGCCTGCTGGTAGATTTCTAGACAGGAAATGCTACCTTTTAAGGGATAGTCAACAACTCTACGCCCAACTCTCTACGGTCATATTAGACTGGTACCTACAGTTTAAATTGGATTATGAACCACTACAAATATCCATGACATCGCCGGGACTCGAACAAGAAACCTGTGGTTGCAAGCGCCAATCAATCGCCCATCAGGCCCCTAATATATGAATACAAATAATAAAAATTCAAAATTCAATATAATTTATTCATTAAACATTTCAAATTGCATATTAGTTATTTTTGGCCGAAAGACTACGTACAATTATATAAATACGTATAGTTTCAATTGTTATTATCGTAAAGACTTCTATTTCCGCTGCTTTTAGGTCAAAGATCCCGCATAAAATGCTACGTTTTACTGCATGGATTGCAATGCTTAGACTGTCCAATATTACAGACTACAGAAGACATAAAACTGCAACTTGTTTTTCTACAGGCAATAAAGCAACGTCCTATAAAACGGACGCTGAGTTTAAAGACATTAAACGTTATACGCTATTTCCAACGATATACTTAAAAATTCCTTTATCTGTCAAAATCTAAAGCTACAAACATGGAATATATATTAAAAAACCTTGAATAATCTTCCTCCAGTCAATGTTATTTTGCATAATTGGATTTACGTAAAGAACTGAAGATTATTTCCGAAACCATTCTTAAGATAAAAGGAACATTAATCTTTTAACTGGTTGTATTTGCATATTAATCCGTAAATGCAACATTGCTGAATTGTACGAAAAGAAAATATTTTATGTGACATTCATTTTCCTCGAAATATAGATGAAATCCCATTTAATACTGACGCAGAAATAGGATTTGCATTCTAATAAAATCTCGGATCTCTGAAAATAATAATGAATGATTTGTATTTAATAATTCTTTTATGATAAATGGTGAAGAATCTGTTAGAATATTTTAAACACTTTTTCAAAACCAATGCTTCATTTTATAATAATATCTATTTTGGTATAAACCACTTTTGGATTTTTGTGTAAGGAATAATTGTGTTAAAATTCATATTGGAATAGGTTTTTTTATAATTTATGTGTGATAAACATGTGATGTTTGCGTTAAAAAATTGAAAATTATTCGAATGAAAATTTTGTAAAATAATACATCACATAACATTTAGAGGAATAAACATTTAGTGGCTCTGGCGCTTGGTACCACAGGTTTCGGGCTCAAGTCCCAGCGTCAGCATGGATGCTTGTAATGGTTAAAAATCCACTTGTAATCCTAGGTCCCGGTCTAATATAGTGTAAAACGTTGAGCTTAGGAATGAGGACCTTACGCCTTAAAAAACGAAACGACATCTCCTGTTTCAGAATCTGCCAATAAGCAGAAGGCGTTGAATCACCGTGTGACTGTTGCTCCCTTGAAGAAGAAATATTTAGTGATGTTTAAGTTAGAATTATTATGTTAAGAGATATTATTATTAGATGTTAAGCAATTATTCGAAGGACAACTTATATAAAATAATACACTACATATTTTCCATTTATGAGTTAACTACTTTTAATTCTAGTTATAAATATTTGATATTTGTATTATAAATATTTGCGAAACCAAATTGTTACATTTATATTTCTGGGGAACAATATTGACCTACCTCCTAGTGGAGCACCCTGGACAACGTTTTTACGGCTAAGAGGTCTACATTTTTCGGGATGATCGTCCGGTTAGCCTGCATGTGATTTATCTCAATCAAAAAGAACTTATTTAATGAACATTTATATTCTATTGGGAATATCGACCAACCAAATTGCCCTATGTGTGATTTGGTAGAACTCTATCTTTGCTTGGCACTTCATGGTAACTCACTTGGCACTTTATAAAGATGGAAAACTCTTAAGGCAATAACTTTGATCAACTATGTTGATCACTTTTAGAGTGCATTTTTTTTTACTCTGTATCTTCCCACGTTTTGCATTATTTTGTCATTGAAAATAAAAAAGCATTTGTATATCATATCATTCGTTAAACAAAAGGTGGAAAAAGTTCTCAGTGGTATATGCAGATATTTTTAATCCTTTCTAAGGAATGATATTTAAAAGGATATTTTTTTTTATTCTTGACTGCGAAGATTTCTTTAAAGTAGAATATCTTTTTTTGATATCTTTGATTGATGATGCTTAATTCGTTTAAAATGTGCAGTTTACTGCACATTTAGGGGGACAGAACTGCAGTTTACTGCAGTTTAGAGGGACAGAAAGTAGATATTAATCTACTATTTTTTCTTATTATTAGCAGTAATTGAACAGTTTTCAAAAAAAAAAAAAAATCGTATTTTTTTTTAAACCATTGAGCATAAGTGTAGAAAATGGAGGAGTAGGAATAAAACGTTGTTATTCTATTGACATTCTTAGATACAAATTCTTTACATTTTTGACAGCAAGTACCATTTATCTAATTTTAGACAGCAAGTGCCATTTATCATGTAACCTTGGAGAACTCTTAAGTTCTATTTTTTTTTGGACAATCATTGTAACAGTATAGGGCAACAATGCATTACTTTTTGTAGAGGTCAACTTTTTGTAGATGTTTTGTACAAGTCCCATTGAAAATAGAATTTTTTTTTTCTAATTTTTATTTTATTATTATTATTATTATTATTGTTATTTTATTTTTATTAATAATTTTCACCGAGCCTTTTAAAATCAAATATGCAATTAATATACTTTTAAGCGTATTTTATATTTTGTTAATTTTTATTATTCAAAATTTGAAACAAATTTTTATTTGTTTGTTAATATTGATTAAAATAAATAAAATAAGATTATTTAATTACGAAGTTACGATTTTTTTTAACTATATTAATTGATTGGCATGAGACTCTTATTAACATTATTCATGTGTATATATCATTTGTATACAATATTGATAAAGCAATGTTATTCCGTAAAACAAAACATTTTCAATTTTGAAATAAAATGAATTCTTATTGTAGTTATTAAAAAATTATGTATAAGATATATTTCTACTGATTAAATTTTATTCAGTTACAGTAAAAAAAAAATCAGCTACAGGCTGTTACAAAAGAAAGCATTTTCAAAAAAAAAAATAAATAAATATAACGTAAGCACAATTTTTTCATCTTTCTTTACTAAACTACATTAAATGTTTTACAGTTTTGCATATTGAGATTTTCACTCATTTTCATGATAAAGCAACATTTTTCAAAGCAATATTAATAGTTTAGAACTGTTAAATAAAATTGTTTCCCCAATTTTAAGATACAAATCTACAAAAACATCAGAAACATAAATAACAGTTAATATTGAAAGCAAAAATTCTTATTAATCAAATATGACTGTCAAAACTACAACTACACTTTTCCCAGATCTGTTACAAACGATGTTAGGAAAATAGAAATTGTTGCATACGACCATATTTGATTATATCTAAATGTATCTGCTCGCAGAATGTTTAAAATTTGAATTCTTATATGTAAAAGCATTAAGGCTCAAGTTTGCACCATCACAGTATAATTTCTTGTAATATTTATTTTCTTGCCCTCATTTTCGAATAACGTCACGTACCCCTAACCAGGACAATATCATGTTCGCACATAATAAAAATAATAATAAAAAACCGGAATATACATATTATTTTGCAGTTTAGAATTCTTTCTTACATTCACATGAGGCTTTTAGATAATACATAAAAATACATATTTTATTAATTCAATTCCTACTTGGATCATTAATTTAGCAACATCCAATTAATCACAGTTCTCTGCAAAAAGCAGAATTACTTTTATTAGATTCTGAAAAAAAAGTTCTTTACACAAATTTAATGAACGGAGAAACAAAAAAATCGTCCATTTTTGTGAAAAGCATTTTCAAGAGGATAAAATATTAATGACAGTTTTTCTTAAAAACATACGGATCCAATTTCCTTACCCAAACGAGATGGCTTTTCTGTGCAGTCAAGAACAAATAGTTGAAAAAAATTTAACAGAAATGAATTTTTTTTTTTTATGTTCTCAAAGAGGATTAAAAAATCTAAAAATGTCTCATTTGTTTTAATGACTTTTCTGCATTAGTTTTTACTGGGTTTTTTTGTGTCCTATTATTGTGGTTTTTTTTGTTTCTTTGTCTTTTATGTTCAATTAAAAGGTTTCTGTGTAACAAAAGTTCATTTTTTGTCTGACATAGAAATGAATGTAAGGAGACTATACGCTCTTGTAGTTTTATATATATATATGTATTACTTTCGCAGACTATTAATTTTGAAACTAATTAACTGATTATTATAAGTTAAATTTTTTGTGTTTTTAAATATTATAAAATTTCGTAATTACTTAAATAAGTCTGATATGGTGATTTTTATTTTTTTTCTAACTAAAACAAAACAAAAAAAAAATTAATGAGTTTAAATTATTATAATTACTTTTCTTTTATATGTAGTTTATGTAAACATGGTTTAATTACAAATATGGGTAATAAATAAAATTTCATAATTTATTTTTTTCGGGATTAGTAACTTGCACGAATATTTTAAATTAACTTAAAGAAAGAAAAAAAAAAACTAATTTCAATTTTACTAACTAGAACAAAGTAATTAAAAAATATATTGCAAATTATCACTTTTTACGTCTTACATTATTTTGTTCCTTTTTTATAACTAGTTTATGTAATTATTTTTTAATTACACTTTTTATACAAGTGTAAAAGTAAAATTTCATACATGCAAATTACTAATATTTCTTTACAACTATCAATAAATTTTTTCCCATATTTTACATTAAGCTAATATACACTGAAGTGACAAAAGTCATGGGATACCTCTTAATATCGTGTCGGCCCTCCTTTCGCCCGGCGAAGTGCAGCAAATCGACGTTGCATGGACTCAACAAGTCGTTGTAAGTCTTCTGCAGGAATATTGAGCCATGTTGTCTCGATAGACGTCCATAATTGTGGAAGCGTTGATGGTGCAGGATTTTGGGCACGAACAGACCTCTCGATGATGTCCCATAAATGCTCGATGGGATTCATGTCGGGCAATCTAGGTGGCCAGATCATTCGTTGGAATTGTCCAGAATGTTCTTCAAACCAATCGCGAACAGTTGTGGTCCGGTGACATGGCGCATTATAATCCATAGAAATACCATCGTTGTTTGGGTACATGAAGTCCATGAATGGCTGCAAGTGATCTCCAAGTAGCTGAACATAAGTATTTCCAGTCAATGTTCGATCCAGTCGCACCAGAGGACCAAGTCCATGCCATTAAAAAACAGCCTACACCATTACGGAGCCACCACCAGCTTGAAAAGTGCCATGCTGACAGTTTGGGTCCATGGCTTCGTGGGGTCTGCGCCACACACGAACCCTACCATCAGCTCTTACCAACTGAAATCGTGACTCATCGGACCAGGCCACGGTTTTCCATTCATCTAGGGACCAACCGATATGCTCACGGGCCCACGAGAGTCGCTGCAAGCGATGTCGTTCTATCAGTAAAGGCACTCGAGTCGGTCTTCTGCTGCAATAGCCCAAGAAAGCCAAATTTCTCCGCACAGTTCTAACAGACAAGTCCCTTGTACGTCCCACATAAGATTTCTGCGGTTATTTGACGCAGTGTTGCTTGTCTGTTAGAATTTACGACTCTTTACAGACGTCGCCGGTTTCGGTCGTTAAGTGCAGGCGGTCGACCACTGCGCTGTCCATGGTGGGATGTTATGCCTGGAATTTCATACTCTCGGCACACTCTTGACACAGTGGATCTGGGAATGTTGAATTCCCTAATGATTTCCGAAATGGCATGACCCATGCGTCTAGCTCCAACTAACATTCCGCGTTCAAAGTCTGTTAATTCCCGTCGTGCGGTCATCATCACGTCAAATCCTCTTCACATGAATAAAAAATAGAAATGAAAGCTCTGCTTAAAGCACTGCACATTTATACCTGTTCTACGCGATGCTACTGCCATCAGAAAATTTGCATATTGCTATCCCATGACTTTTGTCACTTCAGTGTATGTTTAACAGAATAATGAATATATCTAATATAAATTAATTTATTTTTTATAGTTAACATTTTTCTCGGTAAGTCTTATAAATGCAACTTGTTCTAAATATGCAATATTTATGTTATTGATATCTGAAGCTTTCATATATAGATCAGTCAAAATATTAGAATCCAGCTATTAAATATAGGAATATATAATAGAACTTTGCTGAGGACTTGTATCTCTTATCCATAAATAAAATTATTTTTGGTATATTATACATAACACAATCGGGCAGTAGACGTATCAATTGCAGTTTACATATGTGACACTTAATCATGAAATTTGAACATCAAGAATCATTGTTTAAAAAGTCAGTTTTGACAAGATTTGTCAATCAATTCACCTAGTTGTTAAAAATAAAATTTTATCTTTATAAGATTGCTGAAATGGAATACATTTTAAAACACGCAATGTTTATAATCTCTCAATAATAAGATAGCATATTTTCGATAAATCAGATAATTTAAACAATAATCAATAAAATGCAGTTCTTATTAGAAACACAAAAGATCATTTGAGAGGCAATCATCCTTCAACTTGAAATTGAAAATAGTTCTGTGGTTTATTGCCATACCATGGTTGAAAGTAGTAGTTCGGATTTCACCTTACACCGTAAGTCCTGGTCTAATATGACTGTTGGTAGTAGACATAACAACATAATCCCGTAAAATGAAAAAACCCTCATTTCTCGAATAGGAATCGTCCATCTGCATGCTGGCAGATAGCCATGGTCAAGCATGGACTGTAGTGTCAGATAAATAGTAAATCCGATGAATAGGATGTTAATGCTGACATAAATATTAATTTATTGGTATTAAATTTAATTTTTAGCATTTTTAAATTAAAAAATCTAAATGTATTTTATCAAATTTGAATTTAATTAAGTGCTTTACTATGGTCTCATTTTTAAAATTAATATATATATATATATATATATATATATACACTCAAGAGCCAAAACATTATGACCACCCCTACATTTTGCAATGAACTCGCCTGGATGACGTGGAAAGCACGTGATCAGGTGGAAGTGGTATTTAACTGGTATTAAGTGGTGGTATTATCCATGCCAAGGCGGGTTGAAGCTGTGTTGGCGCCAAAGATGGGCCAACTCGTTATTGATAGGTGGTCATAATGTTTTGCCTCTTGAATGCATATACATACATACATATATAGTTATTTATTTATATACTTATATAAATGTACACTTACTATTAATTTTATTGCACTGTTAATACAAAAATGAAATGAAACGAACAGTCTCTTCAATATGTACATACTTCAAGAAATAAGTCATAATTTAGCAATCAATAAGCAGTTTTTACTGAATGTCAATAATATCAGCTAAATATAAATGATTAAACTGTTATTAATCGTCGAATTCTTGACGTAATTGTTGGAATAAATCTCAAGCAGCACTTCAACCTGACGAGTTTTAAATAAGCATGCATATTAGTTTATTCTAATTCCAGGTTTCCTGAATTTCAAGCCTTTTGTGTGCGATAGAGTGCACCAGTGAAGTTTGACGTGCAGTAATTGCTGAGGAAGACACAGGGCGTACGCGTCTACGTCAGTTACTCGGATTGCAACTGGAATTACAGTAAACGGACACTTTCTGCTTTTGATAACAGGTGATTTATAATTCTCACGCACATAGTTTGTGAAGTTGCTTTCAAAATTAGTTCAAATCAATAAATTCTACAAATAATTGAATTATATGACCAAAGCATGAAAACCCAATAATCTTATAGTGTTGTTGTTGTTGTTTTTTTTTTTGGGGGATAATTTATTAAAAACATATATTAATAGAAACATAAAAAATTATAATGTAAATTAGTGATAAAATATGTAGGGAACTTGGATTAAAACAAAATTTCACTTATAACGCAGTCTATAAAAACTAAAAAGTATATAAATAACTAAATTGTTATTAATCATCTAATCCATATCACAGTGGTCAAAAATAATCATTGATTTTAAAATTATCCATTGGAATAAGTGATTGCTTTAAAAATTAACAAATGTCAATTGATATTTAATGTGTATCATTCACAGTTGCACTAATAGACTTTTAGAAATTTTTCAAGTTGTGCAATAGTGTCGCAGGAAAATGCCTTTTATGTATACATATACATATATATATTTTATTAGAAAGTTATTTTTTACTGAAAATTGCATATGCCTTTTATAGGTTATGCAAAGATGAAAATTTGAAATTAGGAATTAGTATATGACTCATTTAATTCGATTATTATTATGTTGTTGTTTATGAATCGTGCGATAAGAGAGATTACTGAATTTAAATCAGCTGCAATACTTTTAAATTTTTAACTTTTTGTAATTCATGTTTGATCTTCATAGCACTCGCTAGTAAAGATCTTCCCGTATCTTTGAATCCTGGCGGTAGCACTAATATTTGTTAGTGGTTCGGAGTCCATGTTAAACAGTAGCTCCCAGTCTAAATAGCTTAAAGTGTGCAAAAAAGGACCAAAAAACCAAAGTACAAGTCCAGTCCCATATTTTTGACAGGAAGTGTAAAATTTGTTGCCTTTAAAATAAAAATGCCAACTCAGAAAATATTGATTCAAAAATGTGATATATGTTTTTATAAATGAATTGTTAGAAAATCCATCAAATTTTAAAGCGAAATGCTAATATGAGTTTTTGAGCCTTACTGTATTTATTCTTATTAAAATGAATGATATAATCATAGTGAAACAAAGCCCATCAGTATAACCCCATCATTTCTAAATGATAACATATTTTGAAGAAAAAGAAATAAAAGTAATCTGTTTATAATAGAGAGTATAATATTATATGAATTTAAATATTTTTCCCGCCATTAATCAACAGCTCCATGGTGAGTCAAAGCCATGTGCCTGCTGGTAAATTTCAAGACAGGATATGTTCCCTTTTAAGCGGCAGGGTTGTCAGCCCAAAAATCATATTAGACCAGAAAAAATGGTTTAAATTAAATTCCACACCACTACAGGTATCCGTGGCAACCTTCGACAGTCACTCGTCCATCAGGCCTCTTAATTATTTGATTAAAGTTAAATTTCATTATAAGTGCTTAATATTAACATTAATTCATTTCCAAAAACATAAACTATGAAAACAGTATAATTTAATGACAATAGAAAGCATTATAATATATACACTCAAGAGCCAAAACATTATGACCGCCCCTACATTTTGCAATGAATTCGCCTGGATGACGTGGAAGGCACGTGATCAGGTGGAAGTGGTATTTAACTGGTATTAAGTGGTGGTATTAATCCATGCCAAGGCGGGTTGAAGCTGTGTTGCGCGCCAAAGGTGGGCCAACTCCTTATTGACAGGTGGTCATAATGTATTGGCTCTTGAGTGTATATATATATATTTATAAAAATCAAGAAGTAAATCCATATAGTTTCCTTCGAAAAAAACAACTCATTATTTCTACGCAACTGTATACTACAGTACACTCTGTATTAAATAGAGAGTGTAATATCATATGAATTTAAATATTTTCTACTCTCTTAATGGCACAACAGCCCATTGTGAGCCAACGCTCTCTGTCTCCTGGCAAATTTTGAGATAGGATATATTTTCTTTTTACTGGGTAGGGCTGTCAACCATACCCCAACAATTATATTAGACTGGGACCTACGGTTTAAATTGTATTCAAACCACTACAAGCATCCATGGCACTGCCGGAACTCTGGGACACCGAGCGCCAGGCTGTTAGTCACTTGGCCATCTGGTCTTTTAAATAATTGATTAAAATTAAATTTCTATATAGTTGCCTAGTATTAAAAAAATAAACATTTTAATTCATTTCTAAACACAAAAACGTTGAAAGTGGAATAATTTAATTTTTATAGAGATATTAAAACCATTTACCATTAAAAAAACAAGAAGCAAATCCATATAGTTTACTTCGAAAAAAAAACCTGATTATTTCTACGTAACTAGATAATCATTAAAAAGATGCACGTTTAGAAATCATCTGTGTACTCTAAGCTTCGAATATCTTCTGTAATAATTGGAATTTTTATAGCAATATGCATTTCTCCATTACCTCTGAAAAAGGTGCTTTCAGGACTGTTTTAAACTCTCTAATTGGAATTTTCATACAATACATTTCTTAACAACATCAAGAAATAAAATAAAGTCTTTGCAATTGTTTTTCCCGTTTTAAATGACCATGCTTTCATGAATATGCACATTAATTATATCAAATGATTTCTGATAAAGGATTTTAAATGCAAGCATCGAATATATCTTTAAAAATTATCGACTACTGGGGTTTCGTACTCTATTGAAGATGGTCATTAAGAAGAAAATAGCAGTGTGTAAAATAATTTGTGTGTAACATGCCTCATCCATTATTGAGTTTCCAACTTTCGATCAGCTTCATTATTTCAAAATCACGGTCATTAATTTTCAAAAAAAAAAGAAATAGTAAAACAAATGCATTGAATGATGTAATATTTTAATCTCGTTTACGAGTAGTTCATTAATAGAAAATACTTCAGAACTAAAAAAAAATGCTTAATAAATTTAAAAAGATCAGAATTTCAACAAGTACTTTTAAATAGATGAATGCGTTATTGTAAAACTCGTAACAGAATTTACGATAATGCATATTTTCGTAAATGCAATTTTGAAATGACAGGGTTTTTTCATTAATTAATTTTTCGTTAATAATATGTTCTTCCTATAAAACCAGATAACTGAAGTGAATCCGATTTAATTACTATTTTTAAGGAATTCAGAAATGGAAAACAATATTTAAACGATTTTTAATTAAAGTTTATTTATAAGAAAACGTAGATAATCTTAATTTTTATATAAAGGATTATATATATATATATATTTTTTTTATCTTGATCGCAATAATTAGAACATCTATTTTAAGCAAGTGGCTATTATAATTTTTAAGTCAGATTTAGTTTAAAATTGTTACTTCATTATGTGAATTAGTTGAAGACTAAATCTAAGATTTTTTTTCTTGGTTAATTAACCTACAATCCATTAAAATTGCAGACTGTATTTCGTCAAATTCATAATATTAAACATATTTTATATCTCAAAATTGAGCCAGACAAAATGAATAGGTGCATACTTCAGAAAAAAAATTTTCATTCGATTGTTATAACACAATCTATTAAAAATGTCCGATTGTAATAATTTCGCCATGGTTACTTTCAT
>BPLQ01007163.1:0-67528 GCA_021605075.1 Caerostris darwini | reverse complement strand
TAGCGTTGCTTTGAGATGCTAAAACGGATTCCGGCGATTTTTGAATGTTCCGCAGTCCCCACAAATCTCAGTCAAATCAAGAAAAGCAACATGTCCCCAGTTTAACAAGGCTCTAGCAATACCGCTACCTGCCACGAAACCCCTTCACCACCGTCCAACATGTCCGTGTCCATCCATGCCATGTCCTTCCTGGAATATGACGGTCCATTCTCTGCAACTGCCCGTACCGCCAGTAAAGCACCCAACAACCTCCTCGTCGTATTGCTTCAAAAGGTATCAAAATCTGCTATTGCTGTAGAATTATTTGCTCTTAGTTGAATATGTTATTTATTCTTTAGATATTAGAGACATTATTTAATGCACTGTTAATGATTTTTCACTGTTAATGAAAATTAAAAATAGTAAATAGCTTATTAAAACCAAACGCTAATAATTTTATATTCACATTAAAACACTTATTCATGGTTGATTCTTAAATATTAGGTATTGCTGAGTTTCTTATTACTGTTTTCAACAATGCAATGAATCGCTTTTAAATTTTTGTTCATCCTAAACCTTAAAATTAGGGCTCACTTGCAAAACTAGCGTGCAGGAGGACTTGGGTTTGAATCTGCTAGCGGCGTTCCGTTGCAGGCATGGACAGCAGGACTTATTTTTTTTGGTCGCACAGGGTTTGGTCGCACAAAACAGGTTTGATTGGGTTTTTTTGTCACACTACGATCACTTTGTGCACACTTTGGACTAATTAGACCGAGACCTACAGTCTAACGAGGATTTCGAACCCCTCACAAATATCCATGCCACTGCCAGGATTTGAATCTGGAGGCCGTGGTACCAAAGGCCAGAGCGCTAGCCACTGCAGACCACCTTTTACAAAAGAAGAGACTCGATAGTGATTATGGTGACGTGTGTGGAACGTTTCGCAATATTTATGTTATCTGATGGGAGTTTTGTGGGTTCCCTTCCACACGATACACAAAATGCAAGGCAATTACTCCTAAAGTTTTTATCATTTTAAACTGTTAAAATGACAGGAATCAAACCCATAATCTTTTATCCAAAAAGTAAATTTATATTAACTTTCAAACTTAACTCCCTCAAGTCCAAAATCCAAATACGCTACCTACCAAACCACTTCAGCTCCTAGTTAACGAATTAATTGTGATAAAAAAAATAAACACAAAGTGATGAATATTTAACAAAAATGCACAACAAACAGAATGCAAGTCCACAGGCTTTCAAAGAATCTGAGAAAGTTCTTTATTTTTGTGAGGATTTCGGTGCTGATGTCTCTACTTTCGCTCAGTCCAATGCTATATTTTTATGGACTTCCTCCATCATTCAATGCCTCTTATTTCCTTTCCTTCTCCCAGGGAAAAAATATAAAAAAAGAATAATAAGACTTTGGACAGCCATTTTCGAACGCCGTGATGGATCACCGCTCTTTCTAGAACGGTTCACTTTCTGCTAGGTGAAAGGTCTAACAATGCACTTTCCTTTGCAATTTCTTCAAAAGGTATCAAAATCTGCTATTGCTGTAGAATTATTTGCTCTTAGTTGAATATGGTATTTATTCTCTAGATATTAGAGATATTATTTAATGCTAATTCACTGTTAAGGAAATTTAAAAACAGTATTTTATTTTATTTTTAGTAAAATAATTACTGTTTTTAAATATTTTATTATTAAATACTGTTATATTGCTATATTTACTGTTATATTAATTTTATATTTAGTGTTATATTTACTGGTTTACCTGATGGCCGAGTGACTAGCGCTGTGTTCCACACTTTTCGGGTTCGAGTCCCGGCGGTGCCATGGATGTTTGTAGTGGTTCGGAATCCACTTTAAGCCATAGGTCCCAGTCTAATATGACTGCAGAGCGTTGAACATAATACTGACAACCCCCCATTCAAAAGAAAACATCGTCTAGAAATTTGACAGAAGACTTACGGCCTCCGCCCATCATGGGGCTGTTGCGCTACTGATAATGATGAAATATTTTGTTAAAACCAAACGCTAGTAGTTTTATATTCATATTAGTACACTAATTCATGGTTGATTCTTCAATCTTACATATTGCCAAGTTTCTTATTAATGTTTTCATCAATTAAATAAATTACTATAAATGTATTTTTTTAATTTTTAATTCAAAAACGTTAAAACTACTGGTCAGTTGCGCAACTAGCGTGCAGGATTTGAATTCTCTGTCGGCGTACCGTTGCAGTTATTGTTTTTGGTTTGTTTTGTCGCTCCACGGACATTTTCTGCACACTTTAGGCTAATTAGACCGGGACATACAGTTTAACGTGGATTCTGAACAACTAACAGATATCCATGCCACCGCCAGGATTTGAGCTTGAAGCCTGTGGTATCAGAGGCCAGCAAGTGTTAGCTGTTAAGATTGCTGGTGGGAGATATCTGGTTTTCTCTAATGTGGTACACATATGATGGAACACTGAAAGCCCCCTCTTAGTAACCATTCTCTACCTGGTACAGACTATTCGTTGCTTACTATTGGAGAACATGAAGTCCCTGATAATAAATAAATCATGTTTTCAAATTCAGGACATTTTGACATGAGATTATTATCCACTACATCAACAGATATGTAGTAGATTCAGCGTTACTAAGAGTGCCCTAGCGTACTTGCTCATCCATTTACAATTTTTCACTGCAATTTTCTACGAATATACCGAAGAATGGTATCTGGAGGGCTTACATAATTATGGAAATATACATTTCCTTAGCCCGACTCGTGGCTCAGTGGCAATGTGCACCGCTAGTGAGACTTAAGGCAGAGGTTCAATCCGCTGGCGGCTTTGTTGTAGACACTGTTTCAGAATAAAAGAGTTTAAATAATCGTTAGGCAGACTATATTGTGGGAGTTTTGCGGGTTTTCTCCCCTACGATACACAAATGCGATGCAGTTTCCCCTAAAAGTCCTTCCGGAAGGCACTGTCCTCCTTCTTCAGCGCCACGGAGGCAAGTCAGACTTTTATCACGTCAGTGTTTTTTTTTTTTTATGGATAGGGTTGTCAGTCCTAGGCCCAACGCTCTTACAGTAATATTAGACCTGGACCTACGGTAATTGCGGTAAATCAATCAGGGTCATTATTTCCCCAATAACACTATCATAATTGTTACGTCGAAACCCAGGTCCCCCTGCTTAGGGGAGGTCAACGCCCTATGCCCAGAAAAACACCCTGTCTGTGGGGGTGTCTGGCGGGGGGTGAGGGCCAGGGAGAAAGAAGGAATGTAAGTAAAATGAGTTGAAAATCAGCGACCAAAGAGAAAGGTTGCGTGTGGCAGTCCATCCATGAGTGCGATGGCTGCATAAATAAACGAGTTTAATAAGTGTAATCCCAGAGAGAGGTTGTGTGGTCAGTTCATCTTCGAGTTTGATGGCTGCCAAAATAAAGGAGTTTTATTTACATACAGTCCACTGTGTCAAGTCATTATTGGAGTTTGTTTCTTGTGTGAGCTATCGAACAATAATCATCAGTGACGTAACAGCCCCATGGTGGGCCAAAGCCGTCTGCTTATTGGCAAAATTTCGAAACAGGAGATGATTTTTTTTTTTGCCTTTTTACGGTGTAGGGTTGTCAGTAATACGGCCAACGATCTACAATAATATTCGGCCGGGACCTGCAGTTTATAATGGATTCCGAACCACTAAAACATCCATGGCACCCGCCAGGACTCGAATCCGAAACCTGTTTCACTGAGTGCCAGAGTTCTAATGCATCAAATATTATAAAATTACCCTCCAGATTACTTAAAATGCATATATTTCCCATTTAAAAAATCTCCATCTGCTTCGATTAAAAAGAAGAAGAAGAAGCAATAAGAGCCAATGAAATATAAAAGTGTTCGTCCGTAAAAAGGTCTTTCTCTTTTTCGTATAGCTGGAAGGAGCTTTGACAGCTCCATCCATCTCTCGTGAAGGAGACGAACTATGGAGTGAGAGGTCACCTTCGTGCGTGCTCAGACTGGACAAGCGGAGAATCTTCTAATGATATTAATTGTCCGCGCTTCCAACAGGATCAGAGTGTCCAAAGGGAGCTGCAGGGACTTGTCACCCGGTAACGAATTTCAAAGCGACGCTCTCTCAACATTTTGCTTTATTCCTGTGCACATGTTGGCAACACCCAAGGTACCAGAGGGGGAAGAAGTTTTTTTTTTAAATAAACTTATTTTACAACAAGCCTGAATAGCCGAGTGGCTATCGCTCCGGCCCTCGATACCACAGGGTTTCGGGTTCGAGTCCCTGCTGTGAATGGGTGTTTGTAGTAGTTCGGAATCCACTTTAAACCGTAGTTCCCGGTCTAATAGGACAGTAGAGCGTTGCGGAGGTATTGTTACTCTGTGTCCGCAGCTTATCTTCAAGCTACACGCAGCCGCTGGGTAGTGCTATGTGGGTAACGTCGATGCGGCGCTTGCCTTAAGGTGTCAACGACAACTGTCTAAGTGTTTGCAAACTACATTAGAACAAAAAAAAAAATTACAAGACAATTTTGTGATTGCATTACGGTAGATATTTGTTTTCCGTCAGGACTTTTAGGGGTAACTGCTCTGCATTTACGTATTGTATGAGGATTTGTTGTCGTCGTTCTAATGCAGCTGGCGATACAGAGACAGTTAATCTTTATGCCATAAGCAAGGGCTGCGCCGCTGTTACTCATTTAGGCCCAATGGGGTACGTGTAGCTAGAAGATAGGCTACGAACGCTCTACGTTTAATGAAAAAATTCGAGTAAATAAACTAATTGAGCGAACAAATTGAAACTTGTCATACGAACTAATGACACGTGCACCCAGGCAGGAAACATAAATTTTTGCTGATTGGAGCTCCATCTCTGTGTCAGGCCGAGATCTTTTCACCTTACCCTCGTATTAATCATCTTCTATTGAAAGTTAATGAATGAATCAGCTTAGAAATATTTTTTGCATCACTATCATCGGTGCAACAGCCCCATGGTGGACCAAGACCGTCTGCCTACTGGCAGATTACGAGACGAGAGATGTTTTTGTTTTTCCGGGGTAGGGTTGTCAGCCCTATGCCCAACACTCAACAGCCATATTAGAATGTGACCTACGGTTTAAAGTGGATTCTGAAGCCTTACGAACATTCATGGCAGCCGCGCCGGTACTCGAACCCGAACCCTGTAGCACCGAGCGCCAGTCACACAGCCATCAGGTCCCATCTTAGGGATTAAACGAAAGCTAAATCTAAGAATCTTAAACAAAATAATGATAAACAAGTAATATTAAAAAAAAAAAAAAAAAAAAAAATTGAAGTCAATTCCTTCTTTTTTTCGCTCTATTGCAGAAAGTCCTTTATAAATAATTTTCATTCATTTTTTTAAGTTTATCTGGCGCCCTCTATTAGTAGATATATGCAACTTAAATCTAAAAAATACTAAAAGTAATTAATAAAATTTAATTAATGAATTAATATTTGAAAAAACTGTATTAACATCCAGTGTCATCCACTAGAAGTTCAAAAAAATGTATTTGAACTTGAGTGGATGAATAAAAAGAATTTTATTAACGATTGGAAATTTGAACAAGATATATATTAATAATACTCGAATTACGGCAAAATAATAAAAGCAAAAATAATAAAAGCAAATATAATAAAAGCAAATACATACGATAAAAATAACAAAAGCAAATATATTAGGCTATATTTGAAATTTAATTAAAAACTTTTTGATCATTTATAATTAAAAAATATAGAATACATTAACAAGAATACCGAAACCTGATCCTTTCACATTTCAAAGGTAAAAAATTAAGAATAATAATATCCAGAAAAATAAGCTAAATTAAAATCAGACAATTTTTTATATTATTGCCAATTTGTAGTTACACTATTTTAAAAATTGAATATATATTAAATGAATAATAAAAATATTTGATAATAAAATAATAATAATTAATAATTAAATGAATAAAAATAATTAATAATTGAATGAATAAAATAATTAATAATCATTAATTAATTAATAATTAGTTATGAGAAAAAAGAGATTATTAACTAATTATTAATTAATTAATGATGAGCAAATGAGAAGAAAGAGCAGCGTGAATATATGAATATTTCTCCCATATGAAACTAAAATTAATTAATTAAATTTAATTACTGAATTAATATTTGAAAAAACTGTATTAACATCCAGTGTCATCCACTGCAACTTAAAAAAATGTATTTGCACTTGAGTGGATGAATAAAATGTATTTTATGAACGATTGCAAATTTAAACAAGATATATATAGCGAGAGTGTGAGCTAATAGAAGGAATTTTTAAAAAAACATAAGAATGCCATGGTTAAGTTGCAAAATAAAAATTTTCGTAAGTAATAAACAAGAGCATTCCAAATTGGCAGTTTCAAACTGCCTGTTTTGGGATATGTATGCAATTGCAATATGCAACATGCAATGCTTTTATATAATTATGCAAAAATTAATAATTATACAGCAATGTATAATTGTGTAATTTTTGCATAATTGCTAATAATTATGCAACAAACGGCCATCAGGCCCATTTTTTTTATAGCAACACAAAATAGTATTTAGATATGCTAAATTGTGACTAAAATATGGTAAATTAAGTATGTATTCATACAGTATTTGATAGATTTTGTTCAATTTTAAAGTATTTGATTTTCAAAATTATGATTATGATTCATATTCTGAATATAGAATCTTTACATTTCTTTTCTAGAATCAAATGAGATAAGAAATACTCAAACCCTAAATTTTGCAATAGAACGCAAAGTTTTTCACACTAAAGAAAATTTTCATACTTAATTTGACATATTTTATTCAACATTAAAATATTTGAGTTCCAAAATCATGATTAAGATTCATATTATAAATAACTGTTCGTTATAGAATCGTTACATCTCTTTTCTTGAATCAAATGAGATAAATAGTCAAAGCCTAAATTTATGCAATAGAATGCAAAGTTTTTCAAACTAAATAAAATCTTCATACTCAATTTGACACATTTTTTTCAATATTAAAATATTTGAGTTCCAAAATTATGATCATGATTCATATTCTGAATAACTTTTCTACATGGAATCTTTACATTAATTTTCTAGAATCAAATGAGATGAGAAATACTCAAAGCCTAAATTTTTTTAATAAAACACAAAGTTTTTCTAACAAAAGAAAGAACAAAAAGTACTATTCTAAATAGTCACAAAACTGGAATTAAAGACGTTAAAAACAATGAATTCAGGACAAAAGTAACGAAGGAAAATGTTTCCAGAATATTTCTTTCTTCACCTTTTATATATATATATTTTATTCCAAACAAAAAAATGTATATATTGTCGTCTGCAGTTCTTACAGTTGCCATTCACTGCTACTGAAATAACGCAGAAATACCATTCGAAAGGAAAGAAAAAATCTCATATAAAAGAGGGAAAAGACGAAAGAAAGAAAAAAAAAATGTCAGTTTTATTAAGTTTCTTCTTCGTGGAAATGCCATTTTCTTTCGGGTTTTTGGCCATTTAACAACCGTAAGACGTACTTCTTCTAGAATATTAACGTTTTTTGAAAGCGCCATTTCTTTTTTTTCTTACATATATATTCGCGTCTTGGGAAAAAAGTAAAAAAACATTTTTTGCTTAGGTTGCAAAAATTTAAAGAGGTTATTCCTTCATTATCAAAAGCATTAAAAGCACAGAGAAAAACTGTAAGTAGTTCTTTTTATGTACAGAATATCTGCGATAGTAGATGCGTATAAAAATTAAACCTACAAGGACAAAGCCATAAAAAGAATAATAATTTTATGCTAATTTATATATTTTTCTGTCGTATAACTAAATTAGATATATATTTTTAAAACGAAATTACAAATAGTTATAATAATTCTATTATGTTGAGGCTAGTGCTCTGGCGCTCGGTACCACAGGTTTCAGGTTCGAGCCCTGGCGGTACCCTGTAGTATTTCAGAATCCACATTTAATCACAGGTCCCGGTCTAATTTGTTGCTTGCAAACCGTCGATTTACGATTAGAGACCTGATGATATTGGAATTTCAAAAGGATCCGTCCATTCCATTTTGGGCCTCAAACGCGTCTAATCTCGATTGGTACCGAAAAAACTGAATGCGCCAGCTCACACTGCATTGATTCTTCGTGACTTTTTCGCCCAAACTGAAACCCATATCTTTCCACAACCACCGTATTCACATCGTGCGACTTCTGGTTATTCCGTAAGCTCAAAAGATCACTCCGGTGACACCGTTTTGAGTCGAGTGAAGAGATTCAACGTGAATCACTTTGAAGGCCATCCCTAGCGATGACTTTTTAGCATGAATGCGGAGGATTGGAAAAAAAGTAGTCATAAGTGCATTGTGTCCGAAGGGGATTACTTTGGAGGCGATGAAATAAACTTGGAAGAAAAAATAAAGAGTTTTTGAAAAAAAAAAAATAAAAATTCGTTTGTCTTTTTGGGTGCAGTAGTAGAATCGTTATTCAAGGTAAAGAAAAGTTCCAAAATTATGATTATGATTCATATTCTGAATATAGAATCGTTACATTTCTTTTCTAGAATCAAAAGAGATGAGAAATACTCAAATCCTAAAATTTTGCAATAGAACTCAAAGTTTTTCTAACTAAAGAAAAAAAAAAGTACTATTCTAAATAGTCACCAAAGCAGGAATTAAATGCGATAAAAACACTGAATTCAGGACAAAAGTAATGGAGGAAAATGTTTCCAGAATATTTCTTTCTTCTCCTTTTATTTATATATATATTTTATTCCAGACAAAAAAAAAATATTGTCGTCTGTAGTTCTTACAGTTGCCATTCACTGCTACTGAAATAACGCAGAAATACCATTCGAAAGGGAAAAATAAAATCTCACATAAAAGAGGGAAAAGACGAAAGAAAGAAAGAAAAAAAAAATGTCAGTTTTATTAAGTTTCTTCTTCGTAGAAATGTCATTTTCTTTCGGGGTTTTTGGCCATTTAACAACCGTACGACGTACTTCTAGAATATTAGCGTTTTTTGAAAGAGCCATTTTTTTTTTCTCTCATATATTCTCGTCTTGGGAAAAAAGAAAATTCTTTTGCTTAGGTTGCAGAAATTTAAAGAGGTTATTCCTTTATTACTAAAAGCATTAAAAGCACTGAGAAAAACTGTAACGGCTTCTTTTTATGTACAGAATATCTGCGGTGGTAGATCTGTATAAAAATTAAACCTACAAGGACAAAGGGATATTAAGAATAATTATTTTATGCTAATTTATACATTTTTCTGTCGTATAATTAAATTAGAGATATATTTTTAAATCATAATTACAAATAATTATAATAATCATATTATGTTATCGCTAGTGATCTGGCGCTCGGTACCACAGGTTTCAGTCCTGGCGGTGGCATGGATGTTTGTATGCTTTCGGAATCCACTTTTAATAGCAGGTCCCGGTCTAATTTGGGTGCTTGCAAACCGTCGATTTACAATTACAGACCTTGCTGAGGATGTTGGAATTTTAAAAGGATCAGTCAATTCCATTTTGGGCCTCAAACACGTCAAATCTCGATTGGTACCGAAAACACTGATTGCGCCAGCTCACACTGCATTGATTCTTCGTGACTTTTTCGCCAAAAATGAAACCCATATCGTTCCACAAACACCGTATTCACACCGTTCGACTTCTGGCTATTCCCTAAACTCAAAAGACCACTCCTGGGACACCTTTTTGAGTCGATTGAAGAGATTCAACGTGAATCGGTGCCCGTTTTGAAGGCCATCCCTGCCGATGACTTTTTAGCATGCATTGAGGATTGGGAAAAAAAGTTGGCATTACTTTAAGGACGATGAGATAAATTTGGAAGAATAAATAAAGAGTTTTTGAAAAAAATAATTGTTTTTACTTTTTGGGCGTAGTATTAGAATCGTTATTCAAACTAAAGAAAATTTCCAAAATTATGATTATGATTCATATTCTGAATAACTGTTCTTTATAGAATCGTCGCATTATTTTTCTAGAATGAAATGAGATGAGAAATACTCAAAACCTAAATTTTTGCAATGGAATTCGAAGTTTTTCTAACTAAAGAAAAACACAAAAAGTGCGATTGTAAATAGTCGCCAAAACAGGAATTAAAGAACGATAAAAACACCGAATTCAGGACAAAAGTAATGGAGGAAAATGTTTCCAGAATATTTCTTTCTTCTCCTTTTATTTATATATATATATATATATATATTTTATTTCAGGCAAAAAAAAAAAATATTGTCGTCTGCAGTTCTTACAGTTGCCATTCACTGCTGCTGAAATAGCGCAGAAATACCATTCGAAAGGGAAGAAAAAAATCTCATATAAATGAGGGAAAAGACGAAAGGAAGAAAGAAAGAAAATGTCAGTTTTATTAAATTTCTTCTTCGTAGAAACGCCATTTTCTTTCGGGGTTTTGGCCATTTAACAACCTTAAGACGTACTTCTTCGAGAATATTAACGTTTTTAGAAAGAGCCATTTCTTTTTTTCTTACATATATATTCTCGTCTTGGGAAAAAAGAAAAAACTTCTTTTGCTTAGGTTGCAAAAATTTAAAGGGGTTAGTCCTTCATCATCAAAAGCATTAAAAGCACAGAGAAAAACTGTAGCTGGTTCTTTTTATGTACAGAATATCTGCGATAGTAGATGTGTATAAAAATTAAACCTGCAAGGACAAAGGCATAAAAAGAGTAATTATTTTATGCTAATTTATACATTTTTCTGTCGTATAACTAAATTAGAGATATGTTTTGAAAATGTAATTACAAATAATTTTATAATGTTGTTGCCATTTCTAATGCCTGGTACTTTGATCTGAAGTCATTCTCCACTATATTGTAGCAGATGCAGCTTTACCAAGGTATTACATGAAAGCGTGCTGCTTTGCACTCACTTTGGGCCACTACAATTTTGAACAACTGCAAGGGGTTCATTTGAGAGAGTTGCACTCTCTTTCATTCCTCTTCAATGGTCAATTGATTGGCGCTTTGGCCTTTTGTACCAAAGGCTTCGGGTTCGAATCCTAGAGTTGGCATGGTTGTTTATGAGTGGTTCAGAATCCAAGTTAAATTGTAGGTCCCTGCCTAATTAGCCTAAAGTGGGCTTAAAATGATCGTAGAGCGACAAACCAAACCAAACCAAACTGGCCTTTAGTACCACAGACTTCAAGTTCGAATCCTGCCGGTGACATGGATGTTTTGTTAGTAGTTCGGAATCTACGTTGAATTGTAGATTCCGGTCTAATTAGCCTAAAGTGTGCACAAAATTACCTTAGAGCGACAAACCAAACCAATCTAATGGTGTTTATTGTAGTTAATGCTTTGAAAAACTGATAGACACTTGTCATCGATTACCTGGTACAACTGTAGGTCCCGGCTTAATTAGTCCAAAGGGTGCACAAAATGACCGTAGAGCGACAAACCAAACCAAGTCCATTCCTCTTGTACCCTAATGAAAGGACATTCCGACCTGCAGATTTAACGAGCCATCACCAATATAGACATAATGCTAATTGTATATATCTCACCCTTGACTATCAATTCAAAATCTCATGATATACGATTTATAGTGAATAGGATCGGAATGATTATCAGTTTCCATAAGTGTTATTTAGTGAAAAACATATTTTAATAAGTGCTAATAATTTTGTATGAAACTGCTATGTTTTGACAAACTTTTCTTTTCTCTAATTAAAAAATATATTTTTATTTCTTTTTTTTTTTTTTTCAATTTTTAATTTTCCCAATTTAACAAGTTATGCAACCAAATTTCTGTAAATGATTTTTAATTTTACAGCATTATTGTTATAAAATTAGATTTTGTTATTAGTTTTTTTTCAGCTTATAGTTTTTTCCCGATTCTTTAATTTCTACAAAAATTAAAGTTTCAATATTTTTTTCTTTGTACAAATTTATTAATTAATTTGAAAATTAGGAATTGTTCTAATTTCAATCATTTGTAGAAAAAATATTTTAATCCCTTTTTTAGTTTTATATATAGAATATTATTCAAAATAAAGAAAAGTTCCAAAATTATGATTAGGATTCATATTCTGAATAACTGTTCTTTATAGAATCGTTGTATTACTTTTCAAGAATTAAATGAAATGAGAAATACTCAAAACCTAAATTTTTGCAATAGAACTCGAAGTTTTTCTAACTAAAGAAAAAAACAAAAAGTGCGATTCTAAATAGTCACCAAAACAGGAATTAAAGACGATAAAAACACTGAATTCAGGATAAAAGTAACGGAGGAAAATGTTTCCAGAATATTTCTTTCTTCTCCTTTTATTTATTTATATATTTTTTTATTCCAGACAAAAAAAATATATATTGTCGTCTGCAGTTCTTACAGTTGCCATTCACTGCTGCTGAAATAACGCAGAAATACCATTCGAAGGGGAAGAAAAAATCTCATATAAAAGAGGGAAAAGACGAAAGAAAGAAAGAAAAAAATGTCAGTTTTATTAAATTTCTTCTTCGTAGAAATGCCATTTTCTTTCGGGTTTTAGCCATTTAACAACCGTAAGACGTACTTCTCCTAGAATATTAACGTTTTTTGAAAGAGCCATTTCTTTTTTTCTTACATATATATTCTAGTCTTTTGAAAAAAAATTTAAAGAGGTTATTCCTTCATTATCAAAAGCATTAAAAGCACAGAGAAAAACTGTAACTGCTTCTTTTTATGTGCAGAATAGCTGCTATAGTAGATGTGTATAAAAATTAAACCTACAAGGACAGAGGAATAAAAAGAATAATTATTTTATGTTAATTTATACATTTTTCTGTCCTATACTTAAATTAGATATACATTTTTAAAATGTAATTACAAATAATTATAATAATTATATTATGGTGTGACACTCAGTACCACAGGTTTCGGGTTCGAGTCCCAGCGATGCCATAGATGTTTGTAGCGGTTCGGAATCCACTTTTAATCGCAGGTCTCGGTCTAATTTGGTGCTTGTAAACCATAGATTTACAATTAGAGATCTTCCTGATGATGTTGGAATTTCAAAAGGATCGGTCCATTCTATTTTGGACCTCAAACGCGTCAAAATCTCGATTGGTACCGAAAACACGGAATGCGCCAGCTGACACTATATTGTTTGTTCGTGAATTTTTCACCAAAAATTAAACCCATATCGTTCCAGAACTACCGTATTCACACCGTGCGATTGCTGGCTATTCCTTAATCTCAAAAGACCACTCCGGGGATGCCGAATTGAGTCGATTGAAGAGATTCAACGTGAATCGGCGCGAGCTTTAAAGGCTATCCTGGTCGATGACTTTTTAGCATGCATTGAGGATTAGAAAAAAAGTTGGCATGAGTGCATTGTGTCTGGAAGGGATTACTTTGAAGGTGATGAAATAAATTTGGAAGAATAAATAAAGAGTTTTTGAAAAAAATAAAAATTGGTTTTACTTTTTTGGGCGCAATAGTAGAATCGTTAATCAAACTAAAGAAAAGTTCCAAAATTATGATTATGATTCATATTCGGAATAACTGTTCTTTATAGAATTATTGCATTACTTTTCTAGAATCAAATGAGATGAGAAATACTCAAAGCCTAACTTTTTGCAATAGAACGCAAAGTGTTGCAAATTACAGAAAAACGAAAAATAGTCACCAAACAGGAATTAAAGACGATAAAAACAATAAATTCAGGACAAAAGTAATGGAGGAAAATGTTTCCAGAATATTTCTTTCTTCACCTTTTATATATATATATTTTATTCCAAACAAAAAAAATATATATTGTCGTCTGCAGTTCTTACAGTTGCCATTCACTGCTACTGAAATAACGCAGAAATACTATTCGAAAGGGAAGAAAAAATCTCATATATAAGAGGGAAAAGACGAAAGAAAGAAAAAAAATGTCGGTTTTATTAAGTTTCTTCTTCGTAGAAATGCCATTTTCTTTCGGGTTTTAGCCATTTAACAACCGTAAGACGTACTTCTCCTAGAATATTAACGTTTTTTGAAAGAGCCATTTCTTTTTTTCTTACATATATATTCTAGTCTTGGGAAAAAAGAAAGAAAAAACTTTTTTTGCTTAGGCTGCAAAAATTTAAAGAGGTTATTTCTTCATTATCAAAAGCATTAAAAGCACTGAGAAAAACTGTAACTGGTTCTTTTTATGAACAGAATATCTGCGATGGTAGATGTGTATAAAAATTAAACCTACAAAGACAAAGGCATAAAAAGAATAATTGGTTTATGCTAATTTATATATCTTTCTGTCGTATAACTAAATTAGATATATATTTTTAAAATGTAATTACAAAGAATTATAATAATTATAGTATGTTGTGGGTAGTGCTCTGGTGCTCGTACCACAGGTTTCGGTTTCAAGACCCGGCGGTGCCATGGATGTTTGTAGTGATTCGAAATCCACTTTTAATCGCAGGTCCCGGTCTAATTCGGTACTTGCAAACCGTCGATTTACAATGAGAGACCTTGCTGAGGATGTTGGAATTTCAAAAGGATCGGTCAATTCCATTTTTGGTCTCAAACGCGTCAATTCTCGATTGGAATCTATAACACTGAATGCGCCAGCTCACACTGCATTGATTCTTCGTGACTTTTTCGCCCAAAATGAAACGCATATCGTTCCGCAACCACCGTATTCACACAGTGCGACTTCTGGTAATTCCCTAAACTCAAAAGACCATTCCGGGGACACCGTTTTGAGTCGATGGAAGAGAAGAGATTCAACGTGAATCGGCGCGCGCTTTGAAGGCCATCCTTGCCGATGACTCTTTAGCATGCATTGAGGAATGGAAAAAATGTTGGCACGAGTGCATTGTGTCCGGAGGGGATTACTTTGAATTCGATGAAAGAAATTTGGAAGAATAAATAAAGAGTTTTTGAAAAAAAATAAAAATTCGTTTGACTTTTTGGGTGCAGTAGTATAATCGTTATTCAAAGTAAAGAAAAGTTCCAAAATTATGATTATGATTCATATTCTGAATATAGAATCGTTGCATTTCTTTTCCAGAATCAAAAGAGATGAGAAATACTCTAATCCTAAAATTTTGCAATAGAACTCAAAGTTTTTCTAACTAAAGAAAAAAACAAAAAGTACGATTCTAAATAGTCACCAAAACAGGAATTAAAGACGATAAAAGCAATGAATTCAGGACAAAAGTAACGGAGGAAAATGTTTCCAGAATATTTCTTTCTTCTCCTTTTATTTATATATATATATATATATATATTATTCCAAACAAAAAAAAATATATTGTCGTCTGTAGTTCTTACAGTTGCCATTCGCTACTGCTGAAAGAACGCAGAAAAAACATTCGAAAGGGAAAAATAAAATCTCACATAAAAGAGGGAAAAGACGAAAGAAAGAAGAAAAAAAATGTCAGTTTTATTAAGCTTCTTCTTCGTAGAAATGCCATTTTCTTTCGGGTTTTTGGCCATTTAACAACCTCAAGACGTACTTCTTCTAGAATATTAACGTTTTTTGAAAGAGCCATTTCTTTTTTTCTTACATATATATTCTAGTCTTGGGAAAAAAGAAAGAAAAAACTTTTTTTGCTTAGGCTGCAAAAATTTAAAGAGGTTATTCCTTCATTATCAAAAGCATTAAAAGCACTGCGAAAAACTGTAGCTGGTTCTTTTTATGTACAGAATATCTGCGATGGTAGATGTGTATAAAAATTAAACCTACACAAAGGCAAAGGCATAAAAAGAATAATTGTTTTATGCTAATTTACATATCTTTCTGTCGTATAACTAAATTAGATATATATTTTAAAAATGTAATTACAAAGAATTATAATAATTATATTATGCTGTAGCCAGTGCTCTGGCGGTCGGTACCGCGGGTTTTGGGTTCGAGTCCTGGAGGTGCCATGGATGTTTGTAGTGGTTCGGAATCCACTTTTAATCGCAGGTCCTGGTCTAATTCGGTGCTTGAAAATCGTCGATTTACAATTGGAGACCTTGATGATGATGTTGGAATTTCAAAAGGATCGGTCCATTCCATTTTGGGCTTGAAACGCGTCCAATCTCGATGGGTACCGAAAATACTGAATGCCCCATCTCACACTGCATTGATTTTTCTTGACTTTTTCGCCAAAAAATGGGACCCATCTACCTTATTCCCACCGTGCAACTCCTGGCTATTCCCTAAACTGAAAAGCCCACTCCGGGGACACCGTTGTGAGTCGATTGAAGAGATTCAACTTGAATCGCCAGGCGCTTTGAAGACCATCCTTGCCGATGACTCTTTAGCATGCATTGAGGATTGGAAAAAATGTTGGCACGAGTGCATTGTGTCCGGAGGGGATTACTTTGAATTCGATGAATAAATCTGGAAGAATAAATAAAGAGTTTTGAAAAAAAAATAATAATTGGTCTTCCTTTTTGGGCACAATAGTATAGCCGCACAGAATCTGCACAATAACCAGCGCAGAACCGTATACTTGTTTCTTATGCAGTTAAATAGCGATAATCTGAATTAATCGAGATCTTCACAAATTTGGAAACTTGTAATAAATGGATCATCCCACCCAGGGCCGGATTTAGATGAAAAGAGGCCCTAAGCTATTCCACTTCCCTTTCACCTCCCATTTTTAAGTTTGTAAATTACATGAGAGATAATAAAATACATCATTACCGTGATATATATCAATATGTTAAATGAAACATGTTGTGATGGGTACTAATTTTTATAAAAAATGCGGCACGGATAATAAATAAAAAAAAAAGCTGAGAACACTTATTTGGACATTTATTCTCAGCACCCTATATAGTACTTGTAACAATAACTAATCAAACATGATGCACAGCATTTACAAAGAAACAAAATTCAAATAATAAAATCTTTGACTACGAAAATAAAATATGCAATCAAAATTATCTGCTTCTGTTGTGGTGGAGCAGCCGTAAGTAGAAATGTGACTTGGCTCCAAGACTATGAAGAAGGAGGGCAGTTCCTTCCGGGCGGACTTTTAGGGAGAACGACCCCGCATTTGCGTATCGTATGGGAGAAAACACAGAAAACTTCCACCAGATAGTCATCCTCATGAGAATAATAGTAAACACAAAATAATAACTCATTAAGTTTCACTTTTTCATTCCAAAAAATGTCTGTAGTGGGTCTAAATCTTATATGAGGATATATAATTTTATTTTATCATTACAGAATTATGATGCATTTCCAAAATGGCCCGCAAGATCATTTGGGTTGGTCCACTTCTGATCTAGTTATATAACTGAACGGAATAGGTTTTACAAGACGACAAAGTAACTTTTCGTTTGTCGTTCTGGTTTTATTAAAATTAATTTTTTAATTTTAAAAAAATTGAGAAATATTTATAATATATATATATTCCTAATATACCTACTCTTACCTCTAACAAGTATTTGTCGGATAATAAATTACTTTCGAAATTAATCCAGCTTTGCTTTAACATTCAAAAACTTTATCAGAGACCAATTTAGAACAAATATTATCAGGAGAGCAGAAAGTTAGAAAATGCTCACCAAGCAATTTGACGTCGATGCGAGACGATCACACATTCTATAAATTCTCCACCGATTCTTTCCAATTGTGGGAATCGAGCTTTCGTCCAAAGGTTAAGTTGTCTTTAGGCCTAAAATCGAACAAGTAAAACACATTGAATCATCTGAAACATATTGTCCATAACCATATAACCAAATCCATAATAAAGTTAAAGACAAAAGTATTAAAGTAACCAAAACAGCACTTATAGATTTTACTTCTAATTTCTTTTTTTTTTTTTAAAGTGTGAAGGCAAGCTCCAAGTTTTGTCACAAAAGCAATGACGTTAAATTTCTAACAAACAATAGCTTTTCCATTTGGATTTTATTATTATTATTATTTTTTTTTACTAAAAATAGTTACATATGGAAAAAAAAAATCTACAATATTTTTAAAAGAGTTTACCTTTAATCTCATTGAAAAAACCCTTGGAGTTGATTAAAGGAGCTTTTCATAAAAAAACCATATAATGAACTACAATAAAAGCAATTATACAATCATAGTAGGATGCAACTCCTGGTCGATTAAAAGCAGTTTTTCATTCCATTTTAAAGTCACCGCCAATCTATAATTGCAAAAAGATGTAGTGGTCAATTCTAATAAAAAAATTTTTTTTAATTAAAACTATAAAAAAAATTATTATTATCATGTGTGAACATGGTGCTGTCCATGTTAGGGGTCTGTGACGTTATCCGAAAATGAAGGCCAAACAAATAAAACTCCATTATAAATTTTGGCGGAAAATGGTACTTTGGGCCAATAAAATCTTGAAATGCTTCCTGAATAAGTTAGTCTTAAGGATTTTTCTGGGGAATTTGGCTTTTGTTTGAAGTGTTTTGTAGTACTTTTCATGTTTTGGGATTTTAAGCATTTGTATTTTCCATAGTTATAAGTACTCGTAGAGGGTTGATCAATTCCTTCTTCTTGAAGTTTCACATTTATCACTTTGACATTTTCCCGTGCTTATGGAGCTGTATAGTGCTTCTTATTGTATTTGGAATACTTTATTCTTCATTTATGCCTAGAATTTTCAAACATTGATATGCTCTTATGTGTATTGAATGTGATAGTGATTCTTGTAAAATTGGGAATACTTCATTTTCATTTACGACGACATTAATCTTATTTTTGTATATTCTTTTGGAGATTCTTGAACAATTCATTCTTCATGAAGTTCTTGATCTATTCAACATTGTTATTAAATTTGGCCATTTTTGTAGCATTCCCATCAATTGCTTCATATATATCTTGCATTATTAAACATTGGCATATTCCTGAGTTTATTCATCCGTTCTCGAATGTTTGCACATGATAAGTTGAAATTTGCCGAGCAGATTTCAGTTTTTATCTTGCTTTTTTTATTACATTGTATTATATATTATATTTTTCAGAATGTGAAATTACTTATAATTGTAACTTGTAAAATTAAGTTGTCTTTATAAGAATATACAATGTAAGGTATAAATACTTAAACATATTAGTTACTACAGCACATAAAACTTTAAAAATGCCTTTGTATTTCAAAAAAGGCCAAAATTATTTTGATTCATAATTTTGACCACTCAAACATTTTAAATTTATAATAAAAAAAAACAAAAAAAACCCACGATTGTGTTTAGTTATATCCAATTGATATTCCATATTTTAAATCGAATTGATCAATCGATTAAAATCCAATTGAATAGAAAAATTGATAAAGATTAAATAACAATGATTAATTAATTATCTTAAACTCTTTTATAAAAAAGAAAACGTCAATTGTTATTTTAATTAATTTTTTGACACATACTTTTGAAAAAGAGATTTATTATTTTTAAATATATGATTTTCTTTTCAAATTTACATTGTCTTTGGAAATATCAATTTAAAATAAATTATAAGTATAATTATTTACAATAATATAATAATCAATCGCCTTTAACTGCTTACTTGATACAGGTGTTAAAAGAAATGTTACTTTTATTAATCATGTTTTATAGGTATTTGATATAAATCAGGCATGTGGTATTGAATCCATTTTACTATATTATGTCCTTTTTAACTCATTTTTTCATTTGGATTTTAAATGATTAAATTTTTTAAATTCTATTTTATATTTAAGATTTATACAAAAAGTATAAAATTAATATGATTTATGCAGGAAAGTTATTTCTAGAATGTTAAATTCTAACTATGAATGTGTACATATAAAATTTAACAAAGAAAAACTAATCATCATCATATAGTATTTCCAAGTCTGTTTTTCCTTTTTATTAACATACAGTCAAAAGCTTACATTTAACATACATACAGTCGAAAGCTTACAAAACACTTCATAACATAAACTACAAATATATATTTTAATAGTAAACAACATATACATAATCATTTAATCACCGATAAAACTTAAAAAAATTGTTGCAACAAAATTTAAAATAAAAAATCTAAGGCATTTTTTTCTAACAAAATGCATTTAAAATTAGCATAAATTAGTAAAAAAGATTTTATAAAAAATGTTTTATGACAAACTATTAAAATAAAAACGGATCACACAGAATCTCATTCTTTGTGCTTAGGATTGTCAGATATTTCTTTAATTTATATCGTGCAGTACCAATAATTATGTATAATTTTTTATGATAATTTTGAGCAGTTTTTCTTCTTATTTTACATGTATAATTGCAGGTGTGTTTTTAGTTGCTAATTTTTTAAATAATTTTATAAACATTTAATGCAATAAAATGTTTGAAGAATTACATATTCTTATAATGAATTTTTTTAAAATTAAAATACAATTAAAATAATTATGTCCAAAAATTGATAGAAATTTACAATTAATAATAAGATAATAATCATCAATAAACATGTATTGTATCAGTAATAGTAATATATATCAGTACATGCCAATTTCTAAATCTCAAAAATCTGTAATTCAACATAGTAGTTAACATAATTTTAAAAGGGAAGACTGGTAGGAAAATAAGGAAAATTATAGGCAAAATTAAAATTGAAAATGTAGGTTTTGCCCATACAGAATATGAGAAATAACATCAAATCTTTAAAAAAAAAAAAAAAAAAATTATGGACAAAAGTTGATAAAAATTTATTGATAAGGTAATACAGTTAAATATTAAAACAGAACCTTATATTATATGGTTTTAACCAGGGGTACATAGAACCTTCGAAGTATATAAGTTTAATTTAGCCATTCTGTAAATTAATAAGTAAATGTCATTATTATCTTTATTTTCACTGGCCTCTAAATAAATGTGGCATTCCTTATGTATATGCATACAATGCTTTTATAAAATCAGTTTATTAGTGATTATTAATATCATTAACTTATTGTTTTTACTACATAATTCGATTTAAGATAAAAAAAAAAATATTCGCATTGACATGTTTTTAATACTACAATTTAAATTTTGGATTTGGTTTGGTTTGTCACTCATCGGTCATTTCTGCACATTATGGGCTTGTTTGATAGGGACCTACAGTTTAATATGGATTCCGAACCACTCACAAACTTCCATGCCAACACCAGGATTTCAACCTGAAGCCAATGGTACCAAAGGCCAAAATAATAGCCAATTGGCCATCAGGCCACTTTAACTTTTGGATATTATAATGTATTTTATGGCTATTTAAATGAAAGACATGTATATCGTTTTTTTATTGTCTACAAACAATTAAATTATATTGTTTTTACTATAATTAAACTAATTTAATTTTATTGATTTAAATAATATTATTATATGGCCTTTATTTTACTGATAACAGAGGTCCAAGGAACATAAAAATTAAAATAAAGAATAGAAATTTAGATTTGGGATATTTTAGAGAATTTTTCCCCTCATTTCGTCAAATTAAAAAAAAAAAAAAAAAAATGTCTTCTGATTTGAAAAGTAATTAAAAATAATCAAAATTCTTCTGGGAAAATTATAAACATTGGCATGTATACATTTATACGATTATTTTTAATTCCTTAGATCAGAAATACTCGAAGTTGAAAACTCTAACACAATATAATTATCTAAAAGAGTACACTGAGAAAATATGAATATGTAAATAATTTAAATGCATATTTTAAATTTTATTTAAGATTTGTTACATTGTTTATAATATTTAGATAGAAACTGACAATCCTAAATGTGCTTTACCAAACATCCACTTGTAAAATGTGCATTTGAAATCCCAAAACTTTAAATCTATTTAACAATCACAACTCTACACACAGTTCAAGCAAATACATTTTAACTCTTATTAATGTGACATAACATTATTCAATTAGTGTTAATTCAATTAGAAGAGAATAAAAACTGCAACATCTAAGATCAAAAGCTCACATTTTCCATAACCGTCAAATTTTGGCACAACATTGATAATTTTAATTTCAGCAAACAAATATAACAAGAAATTTTATTTAACTATGATACTAAAGAACAAATGACAAATTTACATTAAATACTCGAAGAAAATATCTTATTCAATAATAGAAACATTTCAAAACTATTTTAATACTCTTACCAAAATATGCAAAAACATAAAATAAATGCTTTCCACTATTCACATAAATGCAAAAAAGTTGTATTAAAAGTAGTTGTTACGATACAAATAACAATATGAATTATTATTAATGTGTAAAGAAAATATAAAATGAAAATATAATATTAAACATATAAAAACAAAATGCTTAAATAAAAATTTAAAAAACACAATAAATTTAAGCTTGTTCATAAAATACCTGAATATAATGTTACCAATTTTTTTTTTTTTTTAATATTTCAAAACAGAATTATTATTTAAAATTGCAATGTATATATATAAGAATAGACAATTTTAATTTTAATATTTGTTTAAAAATTTCACAATTATTATTGTATTTTTACAGATGGTATATTAATTTTTGATAATTACAGAATTAGTGAAGATATTATTTTACATAAAATAAATGTAATCAAAAATAAATAAAAATATTTAAATAATATAGCAGATATTTTTCATTTTATCTTACAAAAAAAAAAAAAAAAAAAAAAAAAAAAAAAAAAAAAGGAGAAAAATCTCAATATGAATAATAAAGGAAAAAAAAATAAAATCATAGGAAAAAAATTTGATGTGGTTATTTTTAAAAGTATTATATTATTTTATATTTACTTTAGTTGAAATATATTTAGGAAATTGTTAACTCAGTATGAAGTGAAATAAAAGAATAATAAAACAACTCCCATTATTGTTGTTAACTCCTAAAAAAAATTACATTTTTCCTGTCAATGCCTCTTTTTTATTTCAATTAAAATGTATTTTCTAAGCACAATAATAATGGGAGTTATTTTATGATAATTATGATATTTAAATTAATGCAAAATAAATAGAAAATTATAGAAACCCTTTAATGGGGATAAAAAACCCCCACTAAAATAATACTTGAAGCATGAATTATAAATAGTACATAAATGGAATATAATTTAGTCAGCTTTTAATTAAGTAATAATAACCTATAATAAACTAGAGCAATTATAACAATTAATGTGAAATTTTACTGCTAAGTAGATCAAGACTTTTTATATAATTATAAAACAAAAGCAACTTTTTATAGCATATATAATTTACAAGTATTGATGTACAAGAAATCTCAAATCAATAAATTTCAAATAAAAAAACACTGCTCTATAACTGCATGATTATAAAAATAGTAATAATAAATAAATAAATAAAATAATTTATACTAAACAGAAATGTTCAATTTATAAAAAAATTATAAGTAGTTAGTTTAATTACATCTTTTAAAAATTATTCAACATATTACATTGGAAAAACTATTTGAAAGATTTAATTAACAATTCATATGAATGTATGCATATTCATATAATTTTACTTAAATAAAATCAAGTTTTTTCTCAAAGCTTTCTTATTTTTGGAAAAATTCAACATAAATAGAATCACTATTTATACCAACATTATTTAATCTATACGGATCTAACTGTATTGCACACTGTGAAGACATAAGGTCTATCAGCAACATACTTTAAATATTAACAAAATAAATATTCTGCATATTGGAGGGATTTAGTTATTATAAATATATTCTGTTAAAGAAAATACTTTATACAGTTAGGAGAGTAATAAATAATAAATTAAAATTCAGAGAATAAATATTAATATTAAACTTACTATATATATAAATCACTGAACTATTAAGTGATTGCAAAAATTTGTCAAAAATTTCATTTTCATAAATTTCCACTAATTTGTTAACCAAGTGAAGGTTTTTTAAAGAATTATCAAATTTGCATTTTAATTAATGCAAAATAAAAAATTTATTTAACTAGATTTTCACATTTTATAATTCATGTATGGCATCGTCAGTTATAATATAATTTACTATTATAGGTAAAAGTATCATCTAATCAAATTCACATGTGTGGAAAATTTTTAAAGAAATAATAATAGTTATTTACTTAATAATAATAATTTATTTTGTTGAATAATAGTTATTTATTTAAAAAATGCAACAAACATGAGCAATCACCTAACAGCACCGAATGAAAGAAAATTATAGCTTGATGCTAATAGTATTAAAGTAGAAATCAGTCATGTGAATATATCTAAATTTATTATAAATAGGCAAAATGTCAACATAGCTATATTAATAAAATATCTATTAACAATATTTACATTATTTCTGAACAGTTCACTATGTAATAAGTCAATGACCCATATTAAAAAAATAAAAACACTATATACACAGTTTTTAATACTGGACATAAGTGTTTTTTGCATTTCATCTTATACACACTCTTCTGTAAGGTGAGAATGTATCCAAACTGACAGATTTCTTCACACCTTTTTCAACGATTTGTGATATGTATCCATACATTTGGCTTTGGATGAATATTTCTTCATCTTGGGCAAGTGCCTCGATGAATTCTTTGTTACTGAAAGGTCCCAAGAGGCCATCAAACTCAGCTGGAAGGATGTCAGGAGGTATATGGGAATGCAAAGTTTTCATATTGGATCCATGTGTGTAAATCTATATAAATAAATTTAAATGATTAACATTTAGGAATATTTAAAATTACAGCTTATGGGAATAATAACTTAAATCAGATATACTGAAAATAATTAAGTACACTCTTTGACATTTTTGTGTTATAGGACATTGGTGACACATTTAACAATAATGAATTTGACAAAGAATTAAATATTATACATATTGTATTAAAATATATTTACAAAAAATTACAATAATAAAATAAAAAATGTAAATAAAAAAAAAAAAATTTTGCATGTAACTTAAATGACCAAAATTATGCAATACTACACACACATATATATATATATAGCACTGAAAGTATACAGCAATACAATACAATATTATTATAGCATTGAAAGTATGATCTGATTTCACATCCTATCAATATATAAATTCAACTAGTTGACCCAGTATGATTGAATCTCCCCACTATTATATTTCCTGATCATGATAGGTAAAATCATATTGTACTTAACAAAGCAAAGGCATTCTTACCACTAACTTAAGTTAAATATGATTATAAAATGCTTTTTGTTAATAAATACTAGCTAATAAATGCGAACTTCTGGCTGTTATTGTGTTCAATATAAATTCAAATTTCTGATGTGTTTGAAATAATGAATAAAAAAAAAATATTTACTATAATGAAAACTATAATATATAAGTTTTAAAATATGGAAGTTACAATAGATTTGATATATGGCGTGATGATTAATCTTTTTATTTATTCCATTGTTTGGTTTAAACTGCTTAAATAATTACCTAATCAGATTACTATAGCATGAAACTATCAATTCTTTACCTTTAACAATAATATACAAATTTTAATGAAAAAATCACTTTTCTAGAGGACTTTGTCTCCTAGTTTGAGTAAAAAAACAAGAAATTTTTTTTAAATAAATGATTATATGTAATTAAGTAACAAAGTATATTTTTTTAGAATCTTCAAGTCTAAAACATTTTTTTAAAAGATTAGACTACCAAATAGATAACAAGAAACAACCAACAATTATGAAGAATTAGCCAGTTACTAGAATGTAATAGGAGTGAGTGCTACCAATTAGAGAACACAAGATTCTGATAAATGATTTGATTAAAATATTAACCAATTATCTACAAATTAGCTTATTTATAAGTTAATTTAGAGACAAATTTATTTCAGTATGTCAACTGGGAAACAAGACTTTGTTCACATATAAAAATCCATGCTCTATCTATTTTTGCCAAGGATAAAAGATCATTTAACATTTTAAGTTTTTATTCTACTGTTACTTTCATTTATTCTCTTCTATTTCTTTTTTGATAAAATGTTTTGTTCTGATGGCTGCAATTATGAATAATTTTC
Organism: Caerostris darwini; assembly: GCA_021605075.1. NCBI lineage: Eukaryota > Metazoa > Arthropoda > Arachnida > Araneae > Araneidae > Caerostris > Caerostris darwini. The sequence continues at coordinate 41,631 of BPLQ01007163.1, read as the reverse complement.
TAGAAGTATATATATTTTAAAATAACATTTAATAATAATAAAAAAAAGTACATAAAAGAAAAATATGCTTTACCTCACTAAAATAAAAAAAATATTAAACAGCAGATATGAATAGGTTTCTAATTAAAATATCATAAATTAATTTTTAACATGCAGATAGAATGATAATAATAGCAGCATAAGTTATTGATAAGACAGAATATAATTTTTTTTTTTTTTTTAATTTAAGGAAGAAAGTATGAAGAAATACAGATTAAAAAAAAGATTTTTTTCTTCTTTTTTGTGAGCGATACATCAATAGGCCTTGTGTTCTATTAAGAGCTTAATTGACATGCAATGAAGGGAGGGTGTTGCCTATCGAGAGGAAGGCAACACCCTATATTTATATGTTCAGCATATAAATATATATATTATATATGAGCATTTACATGTTGTATGGAAGAAACCTGGCAAATTTTCACCAGTCAGTCTCAGTTGATGTAAGGCACTTAATTTTTTTTTGATGGAAAAAAAAAAGCTTAGTTATTTATTTGTATGTTGTAAAAATATGCATCAAATAATAAAAATTTGTAGTGTGGTTAATGTTTTTTTAAGACTTTAATTAAATTCACATTTCTTTAAAATTAAAAAAATATGGTTGTGGAAAGTTTAAGTTTAATTAAATGTTTTTCATCTGGAATTGTTTTGAATTTTCAATTGAGTATATGCATTTGAATTTTAAATGTATGCATGTTATAAAAAAGATTAAAAAAATATATACATGCTTTATAGTGATTACTAAATTTCCATTTTATCTGTATCAATTCCTGAATTTAGTTTGAAGAAACAAAACTTAAGTCATTCATTAATCTTCTAATCATTTAAATAAGATGGTTCTTCCATCCTCTTTCAAAACTTTCATTTGGCAGTTGTTGGAATCTAATTTAATTTATAGAAAATAATTTTTTTATTTATAGCTGGGAAAGTGAAGTAAACATACTTGTTCAATATTTCTTTTCCCAACTTTTAAAGATCTTTTTCTGGGAGTTGTTAGCATGCCTTTTATATGAAATTTATTCTGGATTAACTGGTTAAATAACACTTCAATATGAGACTTTTCTGGTTGCTTCTCTTTTGATTTTAGAGAAACATACAATACAAGAATTTTTACATGATGTTTAAGATGTTTCTTTTCTTTTTCTTTTGTGAAGCTGAAATTCATATTTATTTTGCATATTCCCAGCCAAAAAACTAGTAAGTTGTAAAAAAAGATGATAAAATTATAAGCATTTGAAAAAAAAAAAAAAAAAAAAAATCAGGCAATTTATTGACAATATGAAATGTAAATGATAGATGGATAAGATTTCAGAGGGAAGGGGAAGTGGTTAAATTAAAAAAGTACAGGAAAATTAAGTAATCTAGAATCCCCTAATTCCATATTTAAAATTATTATTCTAAATGTAAAAAACAGCCACACAAGCAAACTATTCATTCACAGCATTATGACTTTCAATTTGAGGAAAATTAATTAAATTCCCAACAAACAAATAACATTAACCATTTTTTGATTTTGTTATTTAACATGCTTTTCCCCCTCCAATAATCTGCATTGTCTGAAAAACTATATATATTTTTAAAGACTTTTTTTAGTATAAATAACACAAACAACTTAGGTTCTCTTCAAATAAGTGTTGTCAACTTTGGTCACAGTATAACTACCATAAAATTTTCTTCATAAAATAATTAAGATTTCAAATATTTGACAATAAAAATTTTTGTTGAATAAAATTAAAAACTAAACTTCAAAATGAAATGAAAAAATGATTCTACTTACTCTCTTTTTAATCTTTTCACTGATCAGTGGCTTCACAATAGTTAAAATAAGATCAAATAAAGCAGGTTCATTAACAATGTGCACAGCCTTGAAACGGGCAGGGAAGGAATCCTTTGATACACAAAAATTAAGATTTAATACATTGTACAGAATAGATGCTTATATACTTTATATTGTAGTATATATAAGGAACATTATTTTTCACTTTTGAGTGCATGCATGTCCACCTCAAAACAATAAGCTAATTAGAAGTAAAGAAATATACATGTTCCACCCATATAATTAAGAAAAATTTATCCTGATTTATTTTTCCCTTTAATAAATGGATGGAATGTGTGCCATAATTTTTACTTTCAAATATTTAGCATTTGATTTGAAATTATTTGGAACTGGAATATCAGGTGTAAAAGTACCTAGTACAGAGAACTTGTTACACAATACCTATCTACACTAGTCCACTACAATTTGGAGAAAACATCTCCAGGTGTTGCATTTGAGATGAGCATCATTCTCTATCCACCTAGAATACTATGAAGATACTTTCTTGTCTGCAGATATGTATCATACCCATCCTTAACAGACATAGTAATTTCCAGTTAGACTTAATTTATTACGTTTTAAATAGTTCTGAAAGCCCATTTTCCCTCCTTCAGGCTCTGAATAATTTGCATGGTAAATTTTGTATCATTAAAATATATTCACAATAATTCTAACCTATAGAAATTAAAATGCATATGTCTCTTGTTTAAATGTGCTCATTGATAGTTTTAAATTTTGAAATTTTTTCCTCAGAAAGTTTTAAATTTCCATTTTGAAAAGAATATCAAAATAAAAAATATTGTTTATTTAGTAATTAAATGTTGTTCTTTTTAGTAAAAAATAAGAACAAGAAAATATAATCAAATTTTTTTATATATTTTAAATACAAAAGAATTTGAATTTTCTTCTCCATAATTAGTAAAAGAATATTATGCTGTATAAATTGTTCCATTTATTATGTACAGGAAATTCAATAAATGAATTGTTCTATTTAGTTAATCTATCAGAATAAATTCTTTTTAAAGCATATGGTAGGAAGCTTAATTCACATAGCTTTTCATGAAACTGCTGACAGTTTTTATAAAGTTGCCATTATATTAAATATTTTAAAAGTCCTAATAAGCATCTGAATATTTCATATAAATATAATTATTAGCAGTTCAGACAGAAAGAATTTGTCAAAATATGAGAAAAATTCATTTGAAGAACATGCAATAATCATTACAAAATTATTACTTGCATTTGATTCATTAGCTATAATTATGTATATTTCTATTATAGTAAAACATATGGATAGGGAACAAGGTTTTTAGATAATACACACGTCAATTATAACAAAAAATGTCTATTTTCATTGAAAGTAAAATATTAAAATGGGAGCAGATATCTTACATTCAATTTTGTCAATGTAAATTCATAAAGAAGGAAATTATATTCAGAATTAAAATCTGATGAATAACCAGAAAATTACATACTTGCACCAATGACACAATCTTAAGAGCATGACTAGGAGAAAAGTGTCGTATATGATGAAATCCTAGCATTTTCATGTCTAGTATAGCAACCACTCCATTGATTTGAGTCAGAGGATCATCAATTTGTTTCTCCAAACAAATCACATTGGCACGAAACAAATCATCAGCGGAACACAGAGAAGGGTCCCACATACCTAGAAAAATATTTATATTTTAAAAATTCATATTATTGTATTAATTTTCAGCATTTTGTAAAAATAAATCTGAAGTGCAATTTTATGTGTTTTCGTTATATTATTTTCTTAATTCATTAATTATCACTTAATTTAATCTACTTAATAATAAGAAAATCATGAAAATTTATTTTGTAAGATAACAATATTGGTTAGCTAATAAGCAGGTATTGGAGAATAGCCTTTTTAGAGGAAAAAGTTTCAGAGCTTGTTCTAATATCTGCTTAACCAAAACAAATCTTTTAATTTTTCGAAAGACAGAAGAATCACCAGAAAAGTCATATTATTAGAAGAAACATTGTTTAATCTATTAATAAGTCTCTTATGAAATAAAATGTTTAACAATGTAGCAGGTTTTCTCATTTATAAATGCTACAAAAAAAATCATAAACATATTAGTATCTTGAATGGCAAGTCTCTCCTTTCTCATTTTTTAAAATGATTTTGCCAACATAGTAGCAAGTAACAGTTAATATAAACACCAAAATCTATAATTTGCATGAAAGTAAAAACAAAATTAAATAATAAAATTATCCAGAATTATACTTATCTACATATTTATTTGTAGAATATTATCTAATAATGAATTAATTTGTCTTTGTATAAAGGGGAGTATTTTTAATATTTCCTTAATTATTTAAATTGTAACATGCAATAAGCTTGAAAATAATGACATTTGATTATTAATATTTTTTAGTATACATTAATAATATACATATTTTATTGTCCAAATAGTAATTTATTTTAAGAAATACAGAATGCCTCAAAAAGTAGGCTTTATCTTAAGAAATATAGATGTGTCAAGGTTATACAGAATTTTTTAATTTCATTAATACCTCCTCTGAAAACAAAGATAGATCTGCCTTCTGGATCTCTGTATGGAAGAAATCCTTGTAAATTTAATTGATGAACATGTTTCAATGAAGAAGGAGTGAAATCTTTGAATATGTTAGCATTTTTGACTCTCATCATGTAATAGTTTTGTAGCAGATTAAATGATCGAGTATAATCAAATTTTCGAGCCCTTAAAAATCTTAGTAAGAAGGCATCATCTGACCTTGAGACTAGATCTGGATCATCTGAAAAAAATAAAAATTATATAAACAAAATAAAATAAATAAATATCCAGTAAAATTTACACATCTTCTTTTTTCATCTTTTTTTTGTAACGTTTGTTACTTTATAAAGATTATTATCTATAACAGTAAATATTTGAATTCTTTTTTTTTTAAATCATGATTCTAAATAAACTTTTTTTTTATTTTTCTAAAATAATATGTTCTTTTTATTTTTGCATATATATACTGAATATAATAAAAAAATAATTCAATAAATAAAATAACAATAATCATATTACATAAAATACAATCTAATAAAGTATAGCCAATATGCTATAATACACCATATTACATGAACAATTTAATATCATAAATCAACAAATTTGGAAATATGATTTTATAGTTACAATAACTAACTTTATATTGTAAAAAAGAAACTTTAAAAGAAGTTGTGAAATGTCTAGAATAATATAAAAGAAATCACAGAAAGTAATCACCATCCCATTTATGATCAAGATTGATTTTGAAAACTGTTTTATTATAGATTTTCTTTAAAAAAAAGCAATGCTTATTTTCCTAAATTTGAAAAATAAAATATTGACCAGATATCATTAAAAATAATAATGTAACTTTCAGTCTAAGAAAACCCTTTTAACCTTTTCTTTTTCTGTACAGATTGGAAGAGATATAAAGAAATTAACATATCAAACAACAAATATTTAAATGAAAAAATAAAATTAGCTCATTACAAATTGAATTATGGCAATACCTTAGATAGTTTTTCATTAATAGGGCATCAGGCAAAATAGACACAAATTTTCCAATTTCTTTTATTATGAATTATAATAAAATAATATTTATTTAATGTTCTAGCTTTGATTGATTTAGCTTTTTTCACATAAACTGAAATAAATTTCATAATTTTTAGATGAAGAAGGTGCCACCAAAAAATCTTCAAGATGGAGAACTAATTCACATAGGAAAGTTTTGTTTCAACTCCAAAAATTGCATTAAAAAAAATAATTATGTTGTGAAAATATGAAATTCTTGATAAACATGATTCATGTTAAGCATTTTCAATTTCATACCTAATACTTCCTGTTAAAATTTTTTTTTATTGTTTATATACAATTAGGAACAGAATAAAATAATTAGTTGCAACATGATATTTTTTTACCTTCTTTCAATACTACATTTCTAATTGGCATCATTTACATTGTGTCCCTTTAATGGAAAACTACCATAACTTATATTGTAATTTGGTAATGGAAAACTTTTCTGAACTGCTGACATATATACAATACATTTTTTATAAATACACACCAATTATCATATCTCTGAGAGCTTGTATATCTCGATCCCTCCATGATGGTTTTTCCATTAACTCTCTTTCAGCCTTCTCTAATAATTCTACACTTAACGAAGAATTATCATCGATGATACTGATGCTTCTTCCACCTCCAACAGACTGATTGAACATAGCCATGTTGTACAAGCTCTAAAAATAAAAAAAATAGTTTTTTTAAAACCAAAAAATTGTAATTCAAGTTAGCTAATAGTTATTTAAAGATACTATTAAATATAATTAGCAGAGGAGAAAAAAAATTTAATGCATTTTTTTAATAACCTGCTACTTACGATGTTAATATTTCATTTAGTTTTCACATCATTAATTCAATTAAGAACTGAAATAAAAGTACTATTTAGGAAAGAGTACATTTATACTATGAGATTTTATTAAATAATAAAGTTTGTTGCTATCTGAATTTGATCTGCCACAATCAAGAAAAGTTACCTAGAATTTTTAAAATAATTTAATTAAAAGGATGCTTTATATGTACTATATTTATCAAAGTCTGTGTGTGTGTCTGCTTATATATAGCCACAATTTACATCCAAATTTCAACAAGATTGGCAGCAATGTTTCTATTAAAGTCTAGATTAACTGAAAACAAAATTTTCAAATTCAATCAATATTTGTTAAGAAATTACCCAATTAGATTTTACAGAAATTTGGCAAACTTTTCATGGTTGATAAATTATTAATGGTTGACATTATGTTTTATGCTGTTTTATTGTTCACAGAAACCCCATTTAAAATAAATGAATAAATAAAACTTAACTGCTCAATTGCACCACCAAAAAATTTGTTTAATAAATAAGAAAAAATTTGCATTGCCCTTTTACTAAAATATTCTGATTAAATATAGATTCCAGTACCCTCCATGAAGTTGCCAATATTGCTGCTTAAAGTATTAAAGAATTTTTACTATCCTGTCCCCATATATTCGAAATTGGATAGTCATAGGACTGAATTTAGGAAGAGGAAGATATAATATTGGGGAAAAAGAAAGTTTTTATAGAGTAATATGTTCAGGTTGTAGAGTATTTTTCTTTCTTTGTTGAACTTCAACTGTTTATTATTAAATTTGCAATGCCACCCGAGAAGAGAAAACTGTTCAATCAGATCAGAATTGATTCAAAACGACAAACTGCACGTAAATCTATAGAAAAAATGGAGATATCAAAAAATTAGAATGAATCTAATAAGTCTATAATAGCCCAAAAATGCTACCTTGAACAAACATGAATCTAAATAAAAAGGGTTCTTAGCTTTATTATTACTATTATTAGCCATGCAATACTGCATTATGTGAGCTAGTGTATATATAAAGTCGATGTATGAAAAATTGAGAAATAATCATGATTTATTTTTAATTTTTATCTACAGATGAAATAATTCTAGCCTCTGAAAGAACTTTTCATTATTTTTATTAAGTTTATGTGAAATAATAAATCTTACAATTAAACATGGTAAATTTTAAAATGCTCGTTTTCTAACTGTTACATTGAAAATATTCTTAAGAGAAAATAAGAGGATATGAACGATATAATGTTAAGGAAAAATATTGCAAATACTCGCTCATCTACACATTTTTATTGCTTTAGTTAACACATTTAATTATTTGTAATAATTCTTTGCATAAGTAAATTATTGTAAATTTACAATCCGTTAACTTAAATTTTAAAATTATACCAAAATATTTATTTCTTTAATTTATCATTGTAAATATTTCGTAAAACAAAATTTTTTTTAAAAATAATAGATCATAATTTATAGATACAAATTTTATAGAAAACATAAGTTAAATTTCTAATGTAACTTTTGAGCGCTAAATTTTCAAATAATAAAACATTATATTCATACAGTGTTTATGAAATAAAACCAAAAAATGATAATAAAAACAATGCTTACAGAAAATATCTTTATTTTAAAACGTAAAGTAATTCATTATTTCGGAAAATTTTGAGATAAATAAATGTTGTCGTACAAATTTAAAATAAAACTAAATAAAATTATATACATCGCAGAAAATGTTCACCAACGTTTTCTGAATTTACAAACAGATCGTTTCGATTTTATCCATTGAATTACTTGTTGCCATATTATATTAAGAAGTTCGATATGAACGTTACAGTTAACATCGAATTGTCATCTGTAATGACGTCACAAAGGAAAATGAAAGACATTTTACTTTGTATAGTAATCTTTTTAAATAGAAAATAGAATTTTACTTTATTGCATTAGATTTTCTACAAAATTTGGAATATTTATTTTCCAAAAGAAATTTTTTGATGAATATTTACAAGAGTTTTTTCTTGAATGATTTGAGTTGAATTCATTGTTAGCAGTTTTAAACAATTTGGAGTGATTTAACCGGGTTTACAAATTAAGAAAATAGATTTGAAATCCGAAAAGCAAATTCAGACTAAATTTTCATGGTTATGTTAGCTTTTCATCAACATAACATTTGAATAAATTAAGATAATGCAGCTTATGTGATCACAAATCTCAAAATACATTTTTAAGTCAAGTGGAGTCTATATCAGCAATGGGCACAAACAATCTGTTGGGTGTAAATTCTTCTATTGAAATTGATGTGGTGGAAAAAGTAATTTGAATATTCCTTCCTACCACTACTAATTCGGGCACCTGGATTTGGTCATTCAAATTTTGGTAGCACAGTGTAAATATAATGAAGGGAGCCTTAGTCGTGTATTCTACACAATGCTGAAGAAGCTACATATTTGCCATGCCAATAATGAATGACTTCAGTTTGATTTCTGGATTATTTGAAAAACAATAAACAAACGGTTTTATATCCTGAAAAAGAGTACCATAAAGAGATTTGATAGATGAGTTTTCATAATATTTCGAATATTTTTTTTTAATTTCAAAGTTAAATGCGTCAGGTAATATTTTTAATAGCTAAACCAATCTCGTGATGTCTTCATACTGAAAATGTTTGTGTATTTGATGATAATTGATACAAAGAGCAAAATGTAAGAGCGTAACAATGTAGTAATTATGCTAATAAAGCGTTTTTGTTGAAACATATACTAAATATTTCAATGAAGATATTGATCTCACAAAATGTAATTGGCCAAAGAGGAAGAACTACGTTCAAGTTTGATATATTGAGCATTCTTTAAAGATCTTCTGTAGTAGTAGGTGCTTTTCTTTATCTCGCTGTATAACTGTGAGATAAATAAAATATTTGCAAAACAGTAACTACGAATATCAATATTTAGAGAATGCATTAGTACAAATTTTTTTTAAAGAAGATTAATATCAAAATTAAAAACTATGAAAAGTAAAAATACAACTTCATGTTCAAAGCATAGTTAAAAATCTTCAATTTAAGGAACAGAATATTGGTCTTTTGAAACTAAAACGGTTTTACATGTATGCTCATGATCGTAGAATAATTAATATAAAAATGTGTCTTTCTATATTAACAATTATGATTTAAAGTGGAAAATATGTTATATAAATAGACAATGATTTTATAAATTTACGCGATTCAAATATTTCAAAAATATTATATATGTTCACAAAGCCACTGTTAAACATTTCCCATCTCTATAGTAGATTGTTATAACGAATTAATGTACCTTTTTATAATAACCCTTTTTTTTAATAAAAATTATTAAAATATCAATTATTTCCTATTGGAAAATTGATATATTAGGCATATTTTTACTTTAAAAATATTTTCTGTCTCATAATCATAATTTAAAAAAAAAAAGAATGTATAAATAATTGTCCTGACTCATTTAATAAGTCATTAGGGAGTACAAGTTCATACAAAATGGGCTGAGAATTTAAATGCAATTGAAAAACTCAACCCAGTCTGTTGTATTCTATATGTTATATCTGTTGTGAAATCAAAATCTTAAAATATCTCGATACTATACAGTCCTCCATCCCCCAGTCCAAAAAACTAAATCAAATATTTTTTCTTTTAATTTTTGCACTTTTTCCTCATTTATTTTGCAAATAATAGGACGTAATCTGATATTAAAAACTCATTTATAAAACATTCCTTTTAATTCCTTTTTTTTTTTGTTAAACATCATTATACCTCATTTACTATGTACTTCCATCATTACTCAACTACACCTCATTTACTATGTAGTACCATCATTACTCAACTATACCTCATTTACTATGTAGTACCATCATTACTCAACTATACCTCATTAACTATGTAGTACCATCATTACTCAACTATACCTCATTAACTATGTAGTACCATCATTACTCAACTATACCACATTTACTCCTCATGTGGACCTCAGTTGCCACCTATATATTATACCTATATGTTATTGTTATTCCACAAGCATCCCAATGACAGAGATGAGGGAGGGTAGTGCCTTCTTGGAGGACTTTTAAGTGTAACTACCTCGCATTTTTGTGTTGTACGGGAGAAACCCCAGAAAACTCCCATTAATCTTTTACATAATCCAACGTGAAAAAATTCCAGTAAAATTATATCTAGAGAGTATCAACTTAGAATTCCATGACTCTTCGGATGCCTGCTAATAACATGACATGAAATCATGTAAGGCACAGACTTATTGCGAACAATTTGACATTGAAGTTTATTTTTGTAGTTACTCTGTAAGTTAATAAAAACTAATGAAATAAAAGAACAATGTAATCCAAAATGCGAAACACTTTTTAAAACACTGCACTTTGATATGAGATCATTCCACATCAAAACGGTAACTATATAGCCAGAATTAGCCTTATACCATATACCATATAGGTATACCATATAGGGGCCTAATGGTCGAGTGACTAGCGCTCTGTGCCACAGGTTTCAGGTTCGAGTCCCGCGTGCCATGGATGTTGGTAGTAGTTTGGAATCCACTTTAAACCGTAGGCCCGGTCTAATATGACTGTTGTGCGTACAGTTGATAACCCTTCCGCATAAAAAGAAAACGTCTGTGTTGAAATCAGCCAGTTGGCAGATGGCCATGGCTCACCATGGGGCTGTTGCGCCAATGAAGAAGATGGATACCAAGTAAGGGCCGGTTCACAGCACTAATATTTGATTCTCCCATACCCTCCATTTCGACCCCAATGATAAAACGTTCCCACCTACAGATTTAATGTGCCCCTTTCTTGCATAAACATGGAAGATTTAGTTTCGGCATTGTTTGTTAGTAGATGTATTTTTTAAAATACATCGGGACTGGGTCGTAGTGACCATTTCCCTATGAGCAGCTCAAAGTGGGCTGCACCGACGAACGCTGTTGCTCATTTAGCACAACCCAGGGGGCACATGTAGCTTGAAGATATGCTACGGACGTGAGTAACACTACCCCACAACGCTCTACGATCCTATTAGACAGGGACCTACAGTTTAAAGTGGATTCCGAATCACTACAAACATCCATGGCACCTCCGGGACTTGAACCCGATATCTGTGGTAACGAGAGCCAGAGGTTTGTTAGTAGATGTTTGACCAACTTCCCTTGGCTTTAAACACCAACGTACTTTCCACAATGTTGTTCTAGCCCAGTGAGAAAACATAAAAATATTTTTCCAGATATTTTGTTAATATATATATTAAGTGTTATATAAAATAGTAAATAGTATAGATGTTACTATTAAAGTATAGAATGCTTTATTTTTTGGAAATGACTATCTATTTCATAAGAAAGATAACTATCAATCAAAGCGTAAAATACACTTTTGCGTTTATCGCTTTATTTCACAGAATAAGGGCCGGTCTAACTATGTCTAATAACTATATCCTGTTAAAGCGTGGAATAAAAATAAGATATAGATAATAGGATTATGTAATGGATGATAATCATAAATAATCTCCATACTGCATTGTATGTTGTATCTCTAATGTATATTTATTGTATTTCCAGTGTATTGTAGTTGTGAGATGTGGCTACTCGTGTGGAAGTGGAAGTGTATTGTATGTGGAAATGTGGATATATCATGTTTAAAAGACAATATAGAAGATAAAACCTCACAGATGATCTGCGGATTGTGTTTCAATGAATTGAATGTGACGAGAATAAAATTGAATGTCTACAAGGAAACAGAAACATCCAAAGAATATTTAAGAAACGCAGGTTAAAACAATGTGAATCATGTCAGATAAATTTCTTCCTGAAATCTTTGTAAGAATGACCATTTTTATTCGAGTCTGTAGTCTGCAGACGATAGAGGAAGAGGTGACGTCAAAACTATTTTAGTTGTTGCCATCGGGGAAAAAAAGAAGAATTTTCTTCTATTGTAAATAAGAAATGGTCGTTCGCCTAAAACAATTATATCCTTAGTCCCAATTTAGCTGAGGACATAATTGTTTGGGTGTTATAATCAAAGCTAATTACAATTGAAGAAATAAATATAGAAAAATTGACAAGTTGATTGTTATAGAAAGCGTTGGTACCCGTCAATGTTTTAAAAAATGTGCTTGTTTTAAAAACAATGTTCTGTCAAATTCTAAGTGTAATTGTAGTTGTAACAAATTATTTAATTATGTATTTATTTTGCAATCTAACTGTCCATCGTTAGAAAACTTACAGAACAACTAGATAATGTGTGTAATTATGAATTTACTGTATACTTTTTATAATTATTTCCGTTTATAAGATTGCATCAGTTATTTCATAAAATAGAATACTTATTTCACGAAATGACTGAATTAAGCAATTTAACAGTAACATATAAAAACCATGCTCTATGAAATTCTAAGTGTAATTTTAGTTGTAACAAAGAATTTAATTGTTTATATATTTTACAATCTAACTGTTTAACGTTACCGAACTTAATAATAGATAATGTGTGTAATTATGAATTAACTATTTACTTTTTACGATTATTTCCGTTTTTATGATGGCATCGGTTATTCATAAAATAGAGTTATTTCATGAAATGACTGAATTAAGCAATTTAACGGCAACATATAAAAATAATGTTCTATGAAATTCTAAGAGTAATTTTATTTGTAAAAAATTATTTAATTATGTATTTATTTTACAATATAACTTACTATCGTCAGCGAAGTTGCATAACAACTAGATAATGTGTTTAAATATGAATTAACTATATGCTTTTTATAACTATTTTCGTATTTAAGATTGCATCGGTTATTTCATAAAATAGATAGTTATTTCATGAAATGATTGAATTAAGCAATTTAACGGTAACATATAAAAACAATGTTCTATGAAATTCTAAGTATAATTTTAGTTGTAACAAATGATTTAATTATGTATTTATTTTACAATCTATCGTTAGCGAACTTACAGAATAACTAAATAATGTGTGTAAATATATACTTTTTGAAATTGCATCAGTTATTTGATGATAGGACTGAATTAAGCAATTTAAAAGTAACATATAAAAACAATATTTTACCGAATTCTAAGAGTAATTTTATTTGTAACAGTATATTTAATTAATTATTTATTTTACAAACTGTCTATCGTTAGCGAACTTGCATAATAATTAGATCAGGGGTGGCCAACCCAAATGATCTTGCGAGCCACTTTGTAAATGGATCCTAACTCCGCGGGCCGCATATAAAATTATATATCCCCATATTAGATTTACACCCACTCTAGACATTTTTTGGAGTGTAAAATAGAAACATAATGAGTTATTATTATTGTGTTTACTATTATTCTTACATGTAATCATAGATAATATAATAATAATGAAAATAAATGCACATTGTAAAGAAATACATAAAAAGCATAAAAGCATGTATACGAAGCATAAAAAAATGTATAAATATAAAAGAAATGAAAAAAATGAAATCATTAAAAAATATTTATTTGACTAGTGTGATATTTATTTCTCCACTCTTTCACTTAGCTTTTGCATCATTAGTTCGCATCATACATCATAATTTAATCGACATTATAATTTAATTATTCTGCGAATTCATTACTGTAAACTCATAAATAAAACAGGCAATATCATCAGGCAATCCATAGAATATTATTTTAAAATCAAAGTAATTTTTTTCTCATAATTTCAACAGTTAATTTTTAAATATATGGATGCACAAATAATGTATTTTTTAACACATTGTTTTTCACTAATTTGGCCATTATAAAATAAATATATTTTGTATAAGCGTGATAAATCTCACGGGCCGAAAAAATTTTCAAGGCGGGCCGTCGGTTGGCTACCCTGAATTAGATAATGTGTGTAATTATGTACTTTTTATCATTATTTTCGTTTTTATGATTGCATCATTTATTTCATAAAATAGATAAATATTTTATAAAATGAATGAATAAAACAATTTAACGGTAACATATAAAAACAAATACGCCAGTAAAAACGCGCGAACTATTGAACTGTTAATAGTTATTTTAAACTTAACCTAATTTACGATCTCAAATTAAAACAGGAAATAGGATTTAGGTTTCCGGGTACATATAAAACAAGAATTGTAGCAACATGAATAATCTTTTTCTTTTGTGAAAAATGCTTTGATAAAAACAATGGGTATGATAAAATTAATGCAAACAAAGACGCAATGATTTAAGAACCAAAATTTTCTTTTTTTAAAAATAAACCAAACTTTTTGTTGATACGCTGAGGTCGCTTTGTAGGTGCAAAAGCGGAAAACTGTGAAACCTATTTATGTAACACCTGAGGCTATGGATTAAAAGAAAACGTGCAATTTTATTCCATCTTCCGTCAAAACATACTTCCAAGTAGGCCTAAACCGGATTCTTTGAGCTATAACTGACTCAGTTCCCCAATTTTTTGATTGCCACTCAAGTGTGGGTTTATACTTAGAAAGTGTATTTTGTTTCTCTTTTATTTATTGCCGTCATGCTTCGAAATACTAAGTTAAGTTTTGAGCTATTGGGGAGAAATAGGTGCTGTAAATGTAAATGATTTACAAAGCATTCAAATCACGTTCAGTACACAAATTTATTCAGATATCTTTTTAGTATTATTATTTATTGTAGCTTTTTTTATATTAGCTCTTTTAGATTTGTATTTTTTATTTGTATTTTTAATCTTATGGAAACCGAAAATAAATTAAAAGTCAATTTTCGGGTTGAATTCCATCCAAAAAAACCATTTTATGGTTCCATTTATCATTATTTTCGTCTTAAAATCGTTCGTGTACAGAATTTTTATGAATTTACATAGATTGTAAAAATTTTATTGCTTGCTTTATCTTCTTAATTAGGTCGTCATTTCCAATTTTCCTTCTAAAAGTTTTCAACTTCATCTTACTAATCGTATATACAGTAAAACCTCTTTATGTCGAAAACCTCCACAACTCGAAAATTTTTTTTGTTCCCTTCTCTTCAAGCCCCAAACCTCCATTACCCGAAATTTCAACCCTCTATAAGTCGAAATAATTAGTCAATCTCCACAGGCCATTTTGTGGTATATTTTCCCTCCGTAACTCGAAAAAAAAATTTGGATCGCTGTATCTCGAACATTAGCAATATTTGATTTTACAATCTTTTTTACAGCCTTTACAACTCGATCATTTGACACTAATTATCTCTATAGCTTTAAGAAGTCACCGACTTTAAGGATTTGCCGACAATGCACGTCATTGTTTCTTAGAAAGCAATGTATGAGTATATAGTAAATAGAATAACCAGTTCTATGCAACTCGGAAGAAAAAGAGATAATTTCTTAGATAATGCTATAGATAGAGAACGATCGAATTGTCAAAAGCAAAAAAATTAATAAATAAAAAATAAATAATAAATAATAATAACTGACTTTTTTAATATACAATATTTTTAATTTTAAGGTTGTTTCGGAATTATTTTGATTTTTTATTGTAGTATATAATATATTTTTTAAGTTGCAAATAAACATGTTTATTACCTCTGTAACTTGAATTTTTATTTATTTTACCTCACTAACTAAGAATCTAAACCTCTGCAAGTCGAATATTTCCTTACAAAATCCGCGTAAGTCGAAATCCTCCATAAGTCGAAAACTCTATAACTCGAATTATTTGGCGTCTCCCTTGAAGTTCGACTTACAGAGGTTCTACTGTATATATATATATATATATATATATAAATAATCTTTATATATATATAATTCTCCTGTACAAGTATTTGTCACAGAACTCCTCCTAAATGGCCTTACCGATTTTGGTGAAATTTTTTGTGTGTGCTTCGCAAAATATGCTGAATGTTTTTATGCTATCCCCTTTGTTGTAAATCGCTGCCAGATGGTACTACAGTATATTACCATCTATATCGTTCAACCCATCGCTATGAAAATTGATAATAATATGCATTCGAATATAGAAAATAGGTTCATGCTATTCATTTTATTGTTACTTGCCACCAGATGGTGTGGCAGCATTTTATCTTATACAGTGTTCAAACGATATCTATGAAAATGCACATATACTGGAACATGGAGAATATATTCACGATGTGTAATTTTCTACAATGCACTTTTTTTTTTGGCAGGACAACGTATGCCGGTTTCTGCTAGAATATATATACATAAAAAATCTTTATACCAGAGGACGTGTTTCTCTTTTATTTATTACCGTCACGATTCTAAGTTAAGTTTTGAGCTTAATGGGAGAAATAGGTGCTGTAAATGTAAATGATTTACAAAACATTCATATCACGTTCAATGCATAGATTTATTCAGATATGTTTTTTAGTATTATGCATGGATATTATCTTTTATTGTAGCATTTTTTGTACTAGCTCTTTTAGACTATTTATTTTTTGCTGTTCTTAATCTTATGGAAACCGAAAACAAATTAAAAGTCTATTTTAGGGTTAAATTTGATATAAATAGCCATTTTATGGCTCCATTTATCAATATTTTTGTATTAAAATCGTTCGTGTAAAGAGTTTTATGAATTTGCATACACAGTAAAATTTTATTGCTTTATCTTCTTAAATTAGATCGTCATTTCAAATTTATCTTTTTTTCTTCTAAAAGGTTTCAAATTCATCTTATTAACGAATCAAGACAATTTCAATAAATTACTGTCGTTCTTTGGTATAAAGATTTATATATATATATATCTTTATACATATAATTCTACAAGTGTTTGTCACTGAAATCCTCCTAAATGGCCTTACCGATTTTGATGAAATTTTTTTTGTGTGTGCTTTGCAAAATATGCTGAATGTTTTTATTCTATCCCCTGTGTTGTAAAACGCCGCCAGATGTGCTACAGTGTATTACCTTCTATACCGTTCAATCAATCGATATGAAAATTGGTAATAATATACATTCGAATATAGAAAATAGGTTCACGCTATCCATTTTATCTATGAAAATTAGTATGCACCTATATTGGAACATGGAGAATATATTCACGATATGTAATTTTCTACAATGCATTTTTTTTGGCAGGACAACATATGCCGGTTTCTGCTAGAATATATATATATATATATATATATAATCTTTATACCAGAAGACTGTTTCTCTATTATTTATTGCTGTCACGCTTCTAAGTTAAGTTTTGAGCTTATGGGAGAAATAGGTGCTGTAAATGCGAATGATTTACAAAACATTCATATCACGTTCAATGCATAGATTTATTCAGATATCTTTTTAGTATTATGCATGGATATTATCTTTTATTGTAGCATTTTTTTTTTTATACTAGCTCTTTTAGATTGTTATTTTTAATCTTATGGAAACCGAAAACAAATTAAAAGTCTATTTTCGGGTTTAATTTGAGATAAAAAAGCCATTTTATGACTCCATTTATCAATATTTTCGTCTTAAAATCATTCGTGTACAGAGTTTTATGAATTTACATTGATTGTAAAATTTTATTGCTTTCTTTATCTTCTTAATTAGGTCGTCAAATCCAAATTTCTTTCTTGCTTCTAGAGTTTTCACATTCATCTCATAATTTGAATAAATCACTTTCATTCTTTGGTATAAAGAATATATATATATATATATATATATATATATATAATCTTTATACCAAAGAACGAAAATAATTTATTGAATTTGCCTTGATTCGCCAATAAAATGAATTTAGAAAATTGTAATGAAAATAATGTATATATATACATAGATATTGTAACGTCTCCTCCTATATTAGATCTATAACGGTTTCAAGAAGAGGGCCATTTTCAGGTTCATGGGAATACTTTGATTTTTATTTACAAGCACTATATTATATACAAATACAAATAATGAATTCTGGATTATTAATTATTATACAAAGACATGAAAAGTTAGAAATAAAATTTGATCTCAAATGCACGATTAAATCACAAGTACAGTTCACTCCAAGGTCGGAGATTTTCAGAGTTCTCGAATCTAACTGCCTGGTTTGCAGCATACCTTAATTATCACACGGCGTGATACACGAAACCACAAGGGTTTCACTTTGAAAAACAGGTGGAAACTCCTGCTTATCCAGTCACTTCAGAGAAAAACAACACTTCTGGTCGGCTCGTCGCAAAAATCTCTCTCTTCTCCAAAAACTTCGCTTTAAGAAAATCCGTCAAGGCCTGAATGGCCGAGTGGCAAGCGCTCTGGCGCTCGGTACCACAGGCATAGGGTTCGAATCCCGACGGTGCCATGGATGTTTGTAGTGGTTCGGAATCCACTTTAAACCGTAGGTCCGGGTCCTAATAGGATCGTAGAGCGTTGCGGAGGCATTGTTACTCCGCGTCCGTGGCTTATCTTCAAGTTACACGCGCCCCCTAGGTAATGCAAAGTGAGTACGTCTGTGCAGCGCTTGCCTTAAGGCATTCAAGACGTCCATGTCTAAGTGCTTGCCAGCTGCATTAGAACAAAAAAAAAAAAAAAAAAAAAAGAAGAAATTTTGTCAAGAGAAGGGAGGGAGGTCAGCTTCCCTCACATAATTCACCTGTAGATTTTATGCTTCTGGTTTGAGCAGAGTTGCAAAATATTACGTGGAAAACAAGCCCACCTTTCTACAATTTAAGTGACTTGCAAGAAGCTGTCGTGGATGTATTAAATAGGAACAAAACATACAAAGATAATATCTGTAATACAGCATAGAATTAAAGGAAAAAAGTGCTGGTGTAAGTAGAATGAGAGTTGGCCGGCCTACTGAATTGCCTAATGAGGAAGATGTTCTAATAAAGTGCTTTATTGCAAAATCACAAATAGGTTTCCCCTTTGATAAGGAAGAACTAAAATACTTGTTTATGAATACATTGATGTCAATGAATTCTTGAAGAAGTATGCAACCTCGGACTGTATTTCATAACGATCTGCCAGGGAATGGCTTGTACTAAGGGTTTATGAAACATCAATAATTTTTTTTATAAAAAAGAAATCACAGCATTTGTGCAGAAATCACAAAAATATACCACGGACCCATATATATATATAGTTTATAGGTTTTATGAGGCAGTAAAAAAGGTGTACTCGGAACATTCAGAAAATTATGCATTTTCGAGTACAATCAAACTAACTAGCTTTGTCAATGATCCGTCAATATTAAGTGTCATTGGACAAAAACTAGATGTTGTTTATAACCCCCCTTCTTTCCTTCATCTCAGGCTGCTTGAAGGCCAATTGGCTAGAGTTGTAGCCTTTGGTACCACAGGCTTCAGGTTCAAATTTTGGCGGTGGCATGGATGTTTGTGAGTGGTTCGGAATCCCCGTTAAACTGCAGGTTCCGGTCTAATCAGTTCAAAGTGTGCACAAAATGACCGTAGAGCGACAAACCAAACCAATCGTTGATTGCAAATAGATAAGTAGAGTAGATTAAGGAAATGATAACGAAGTTGATAAGCTTTCACTTGGAATTTTCACTTTTTCACCAACAGTTTACTTAAAAAGAAAAAGAAAGTGAAACATAAAATGCGTTTACATTTAATCCTTCTGACCTTACACATTGAATTTTTTTTTATAACTAGCTTTTTATTATTTACATTTACACGTTTTTGATTTCTCGTGTTTCTCTAATCTAAAATGAAGCATTTATTTACTTATTACTTTTTTTTTAAATGCTAGTGATAATTTTAATAAAAAAGTGATTTTGCATTGAAAATTATTAAACTTTTATGTTTTATATATGATTTTATAGAATTCTGGAAATTATGAATTGGAGTTTTCAGACGTATTCGTAAAGTAATTATCAAATTGTTATTTTTTTATTAAAATAAAATTATTTTGAGAAAAAAGCCTGTGAAATTTGAAATAAAATTTTGTAGAATTTTACAAATGCCAACTAAAGAAAGCAATAGTGAATTTCATTAATTTTAAATTACCAACATGTATTAACTCGCAGGTAGATATCTCTTTGCTAATTTTGTATCTGTGTTTTGCATGCTAAATTTTAATATTAAAATAAATAAATAAATATATATATATATATATATATATATATATATATATATATATATATTATATTTATTTATTTATTTATTTATTTTAATATTAAAATTTAGCATGCAAAACACAGATACAAAATTATATATTAAAATTATATTTGTATATAATACATGTAAACAAACATATTTCTTTCTTCTTAACATTTTTTTTAGTTTTTTGTTTTTAAATCATTTATATCGTTTAACCTTAAGAGAGCTCCAGAGTTAAAAAAAATATATTTATCTAATAAGTAAAAAAGAAATGGTTGATTAATAACCATCTTTAAATTTCGAGCATATTGATTTCCAATTACAAATTAAAGATTTAGAGACTTAACTAAAAAAACTCAGCCTTTAACCTTAGCAAAAGCTCCACCACCTGAACTCCTTCCCTTAAAATTTTCATTGTTTACAAGAACAATGCCAATAAAAGCGGACCATGAAGGCCTTTTGCCAATAAAATGAAGGCTTAACACCTCTTTTGCCAAATAAATAATGGCCACCAGAGCCGGACTTTCCTATAGGCTAACTAGGCTCCAGCCTAGAGCCTCAAGATCAAGAGGGGCCTACATTCAAATTGTTAGCAAAATTAGAATTACACTATTCTGAAAACACTAAACACTGTACTAAAACACTGGATCGAAAATAAGGAGAAATTCTACACATAGGACTAATAAACAAAAATAAAAATGTATGTATTAGTTAAGATCAACGCGTTCGGCTCATTGGGTCTGTTCGTATATACTAGATTGCACCAAAGTATAGTTCATATGTTCAGTTATTTAATAGAAAATATGATAATTTTTATTGCAAATTTATTTTCGTGGGCAAAGTTTTTTATTATTGAATTTTGTTTCTTTGTAAATGTATGTTATGCTTGATTAGTTATTGATACAAGTACTATACAGGGTGCTGAGTTTAAATGTCCAAATAACTGTTCTCGACTTTTTTTATTTATTTATTATCCGTGCCACATTTTTTATAAAGATTAGTACCCACCACAACATGTTTCATTTAACATATTGATATATGTCACAGTATTGATGCATTTTATTATCTCTCATGTAATTTACAAACTTAAAAATGGGAAGTGAAAGAGCAAGTGGAATGAATATAAGTGGCCTCATAAGTGGAATAGCCTAGGGCCTCTTTTCATCTAAATCCGGCCCTGATGACCACAGACCTCTTTGCCCCCCCCCCTCTTCTCCCCCCAAAAAGAAAGGACAGCAAAGATCCCTGTTTCTAATAAAATAACCACAGACCCCATTTGCTAATAAGACAGAAAGCCTCAAATCTCTTTGGCAATAGGTACGTTTGCGTTCGACTTCGTTGTCACACATTTTTTGAACAACTGCGTATTAAATTTATGGTAATTCTGTTTAAAATCTTTAATAGAATGTTCCAAAATTTTCAAGTTTTATGTAAGAAATTTTCTGTGAGGAGAAAGTTACTATTATTAGAGAAGGGAACTTCAGATGAAACTTTTCAGTACTATCGCAGATAGTTTTCTGTAGTTCAGTATACCAATACCTTTTGATTTGATTTGATGCTCTACTTGCAAACCGAACCATCTAGTCGCTCAATTTGTGCACAGTTAGGGCTAATTAGACTGGGATTTACAGTTTAATGTGGATTCCGAACTACTCACAAACATCCATGTCACCGCCAGGATTCGATTCTGAAGCTTGTGGTACCAATGCCCAGAGCGCTAGCCAATTGGACATGAGGTTGCTACGAATACCGTTGTTTAGTATACCAATAGTATCTCAGATAATTTTTAAACTTTTCAGTAATATCGCATATAATTTTCTGTCGTTTAGTATACCAATACCAATCTGTAGTTTAGTATACCAATACCAATCCGTAGTTTAATATATCAACACCGTAGTTTAATATACCAATACCAATCTATAGTTTAGTATACCAATACCGTAGTTTAATATATCAATACCGATTTATAGTTTAGAATACCAATACCGTAGTTTAGCATATCAATAGTATCGCAGATTTTAAACTTTTCAGTAGTATCGCAGATAATTTTCTGTAGTGGTATACCAATACAAAACATTTCCAATACACATTCACCTTTAAGTAAAGACATTATAGCACTTTTTGATAGCAACTGAAAAATCTAAATTCAACATGATATTTATTTGTGTACATTATTGAATAAAACTAAATTTTCGTTACTTATTTATTAAAAAAATTGCAAAAAATTTTTTTCCACGAAAATTAATGCAGGAATTTATAAATGTTTTTCAATCGCGTTAAATTAGGAAGTAACAGACACAAATAAATAAATAAAAATTAAAAATTAAATAAAAGATAAAAATAAGAAATAAATAAAAAAATAAAATAAATAAATAAAAATAAAATTAAAAAAAATAATAATAACAATAAATAATAAAGGAAAATAAAAAATAAATAAAATAAAATAAAATAAATAAAAAAGTAAATAAAAAATAAAAATAATAAAAATAAAAAATAAAAATAAAAATAATATAAAATAAATAAAAATGACTTTATTTTAAGTTTCAGAAGAAATATTATTTTCTGTAGTATGTAGATAACCCAAAATATTGTAATTTTCCGTACAATTTATCCCCAATTTTCCGTAGAAAATGCGTGGAATTCGTAGTAGTTAGCATCTCTGGGTTATTCAAATAAACCATTCGTGCAATTGACAAAAAAATATTTGCCCCAATGGGAACAGTATCCAGGTAATCCAGATCTGATACCTAATCAACCAGCAAACTGATAGAACCAGAGCAGCGAAGCGTATTAGATATAGGTTATTATTTAGGAATAAACATCAGAATATCGAGCATGGAGAAAAAAACGCGATGCATGTTGAACGAAAATCACGAGTAACTGGAGCGCAACTTCGATTAGCGGTGTAATCGGCTCGCATGAAATCGACAGGAAGTCTCAATGCCCTGTTAAGCAGATTTATTACTGTGCCGGATGCTGAAAAAAATGACAAAAAATAAATCCTTTTATAGGACAACTAACTTGATCATGACATTGACATTTATTTTTAATGCTTTGAGAGTCGAATTACATAAATGCTTCACGCCTCATGATATTCCGGTTATCATTATTCACACAAATTTGCAGAGAAAAAAAGCTGTAATATGTTTTAGAGAATTGTGGCCTAATTAAGTTGCTATAAATTACAAAAAAGAATTTTCTACCAGATAATGGCTTCTCTGGCATTTTTCTTGTTTAAACATTTGAATAAGTCTTACTCGTAGTCCAATAGTACCGTGCTTAGCTCTATGTCAGGAGGAATCGTGGTCCAATAGTACCATATTTAGCTACTATGTCAAGAGGAATCGTGATCCAGTAGTACTATATTTAGTCCAATAGTACCAATATACCATTTGTTCTTATTTAAATATTGAATAAGTCGGATTCGTGGTCCAACAGTACCATGCTTATCTACTATGTCAGGAGGAATAGTGGTCCAATAGTACCATGCTTATCTACTATGTCAGGAGGAATCGTGATTCAATAATACCATGTTTAATCCAATAGTACCAATATACCATTTTTTCTTGTTTAAATATTTGAGTAAGTCTTACTCGTGGTCCAATAGTGCCATGCTTAGCTACTATGTCAGGAGGAATCGTGGTCCAATAGTACCATATTTAGTCTAATAGTACCAACATGCCATTTTTTCTTGTTTAAATTTTTGAATAAGTCTTACTCGTGGTCCATTAGTACGATGTTTAGCTTTTATGTCAGGAGGAATCATAGTTCAATGGTACCAATATACCATTTTTTCTTGTTTAAATTCGGATTCGTGTCAGGAGGAGAGGTTTCAGATTTGAATCAACTGCCGGCGCCAATCTTGTAGAAATTAAAAGGCTCGATGGCGATTGTGACACTGTATATAAAACATCTCTTACTGACAGTTAGGCTTCTTAGTGGGAGTTTGGCAGATTTCTCTCATATGACAAACAAATGTGAGGCAATTATTGAAAAAAATTCCACCTAGAAGACTTATTTATTGTGCCCACCATGGCTCTTCGATAAATTTGTCAATGTTTTCTCTTCACAGATTTAGTATCCTTAAACTATTCCCATAAGTTAGACACGACGCTGGACGTCTCTAGTTATCTGCTCTTTGCTGCCTTACTTCGAGTAATGTCACGATTTGCCACGACGAGCACCCCCCCCCAAACATTTGTCTAAGTAGTGGTGTTAGCAGTTTGTTTTCAAATTTTCGAACAATAGGGGGTACCGGATATGAAATTTGTTGAAATGCCTGAATAAAAGGAAAGTAGGAATTGTCATGTGCAGTTCTAAAGTCTTTTCCTCCACTTCCTTCATGCATGCCATCTTCTTCTTCATTGGCGCAACAGTTCCATGGTGGACCAAGGCCGTCTGCCTACCGGAAGATTTTGAGACAGGGGATGTTTTGCATTTTTAAGGGGTAAGGTTGTCAGGCCTACGCCCAACAATCATATTAGGTCATATCAGTTATCATTACTGGTCCAACAGTCATATTAGGTCAGATCAGCGATCATTACTGACCCAACAGTCATATTAGGTCATATCAGCGATCATTACTGGCCCAACAGTCATATTAGGTCATATCAGCGATCATTACTGGCCCAACAGTCAACAGTCATTACTGAACCTACGGTTTAAAGTGGATTCCGACCCTACAAACATGGCACAGTCGGGAGTTTAGTGTCCCGACCTGTGACTCTCAACACTAGTCATTCGCCATCAAGCGCCATCAATACCATCTATAAGCACATATATGCTTAAGTATTCGACACTAGATATTTGTATCTCGGTTTGAAAGCATTAATTTCAGTAATTTTTGAAAAAAATCGACAAAATATGCAAATTTTCTTAATTTGTATCAGCAATGTATATAATGTGTATGCAAATCATTTGATACAATAAGCATTAATTATTTTTATTATTTAATTTCTTGCATTTATTGTCAAGCGCTTGCTTAAAGCCAACATTCCAGATATCTGTGGTGTTGTTATTCTTTTCTAATACATCTTTACGAAAGAACAATCGCTTAAAAATTTTAAAATTATGTTCTATTTTTGAATAACTAGTATTTACTATGATATGAAATGTTAATTTTATCACAGATTTTATAATTTATTTTTGTAAATGTGTTCAACGCTCTGGCGTTCGATGTCATATGTTTCGAGTTCGAGTCCCGGGGTTGCCATGGGTGTTTGTAGTGGTTCGGAATCCACTTTAAACCTGTAAGTCTAAGATCTAATATGACTTTAGAGAGTGGGGATGGCATCCCTATCCCGTAAAAAGAAAACATCTCCTGTTTCGAAATTTGCCAGTAGGCAGACGGCCTTGACCCCCCATTGGGCTGTTGCGCCAATGATGACGATGTAATTAATTGCTGATTTGTCTCGACTTAATAATTGGTCAGTTTTGGCTTTTCTGTAAAAGTACTTATTTTACATTCCCTTGTGTATTGGAGCAAAAACTTTATATAAATATTTTGAATTTTTAAAAGTTACAAGTTGTACTTATGTTGAAGTAAACGTTATCCTTAGTTGTTTATATGCCTGGTGATGAAAAATGCTGTATCTATAAAAATGTAAACAAAATGTTAGTTGTTAACATGTGACAAATTTGGACTTGGTCCACAATGGGGCTGTTGCGCCAAAGAAGAAGAAAAAAATGTGTAAAAAGTTTGATTTAAGCTTATTTTTTCAGGTAAAAATGGCAATTATTTATCCTAAGTAGACTATTTCTACTGCAATACGTCATTATTTAAAAAGTAGAGTTCACAAATATCTAAATTGATTTTTTTTACAGGTGTAGTTATTTATCTGAAAAAATAGAGATCGAGTTCCATACTTACACTCAAGAGCCAAAACATTATGGCCACCTGTCACCTTTCACTTACTTCTGTGTGTGTTCCCAACACACACAGAAGTGAAATACCACTTCCACCTGATCACGTGCCTTCTACGTCATCCAGGCGAGTTCATTGCAAAATGTAGGGGTGGGCATAATGTTTTGGCTCTTGAGTTTATATTTTTATCATGCAGTAAGTGTTTGCGAAAATTTGTTGTGTTCATTAACAATAATATTCAGCATTATAAACTGAAACATTTACAAACATTAGTAATGATTAATTAAAGTTACTACTGTATCCTTTAATGTTTAGTCATGGCTAGACGATAAAAGAATACGGAAATCAGTTGTTCACTCTTCGGGTGAAAAGTACACATGCTTTTTCCACATCATCTAACTCGGTGGGTGTTCCCATATTTATTCGTCCTTTTCAGCAAAGCAATTACTCAGCACTTCTTGGAAAGCTACCTTCTTTAAGCGAACAGGAAGACAAGTAAAAATGTGTGTTCTTTTATGTATCCATCTAGGTGTGGTGTCTAGAGAAATTTAAAAGGAAAAACAGTATGTTCTTTTGCATCGCATTTATCTCACATTATACGCACTATTTAAAGCATAACATTTAACATTATAACAGCTGTCATAGGACTCTTCTCAACTACACACAGTTCTGCTGAAGTTCTAATCTCTCACAGTTCTGCACAAACTTCTTATTGATTGATTGTTTTTTTGTCTTGTGAAGGACAGCATCTCATGTATAATAGTTCTTTAAAACAGTTGACTTTAAGAAATTGCCGGAATCATATTATTTTAAATATGTAGAAAATAAGAATAATAAAAAATAGAAAAAAACAAGGAAAATAAAATGAATATTAAGAATAAATTATTTTTTTTGCTGATTGTTGGAAGAACCTAATTATTGCAGCTAATTATTCATTGTAATAATATCGTTCATCTATATATCTACGTAATCTTAAAATATATTAAATAAAGATGTTGTAAATAAAAACACCTTGAAGCTTGAAATTACCAACCACACGTTACCATAGCAACATTCATATTAAACGTAGAAACGTAAAGAATAGGAATATAAGGATAATATGAATATAATAATAATTACTAATATAAAGATAATGTGAATATAATAAAATTACGAATAATAACAAAATTTATCTAATGAGATGGAAGAACCTGGTGCACAACTATCAATGAATTCATCCTGAGCTTTATTTTTGTTAGCAATATTCTTAAATTATCATGATTCGCCACTTGCAGTTAGTTTATGTTTAACAAATTTGTGATCACGCTAAATCTGCATTCCAATAAATATGATGATTATGCTTTCCGATGTTTTCTTCAGAATATAAAATATAATGCTAATAATATAATATAGATTGCGGATATAGTTAGTCTATTCATCTATCTACGTCTTGAACATAGTAAACACAGATGCTGTAAACAAATCTTGAAAAAACTTCAAATTATAAATAATGTAATAAAATAGACCGTAGTAACATTTGCATAACCATAAAAAATTAAGATAAGGAAGGGTAATATGAAAATAAAAATTATGAATAATACTAAACATAATTCTTATGACAAGGAGGAATCTGGGCAGCTGCTTTCAATGACCGTAGAGCGACAAACCAAACCTTATAGTCATAGGAGCCCGGGAACTACCGCTTAAAGTGGATTCCGAACCACTGCAAACATTCATAGCACCGTCGAGACTCGAACCCGAAACCCGGGGCACTGAGCGCCAGAGCGCTAGACATTCAGCCATTGAGACTCATAATAATAAATAAATAAATAAATAACTAGTTAGTTTATTATCCCATTAAAGAAAATTAACGGTATGATATTTTTTTGAGAGCCATGCATATATTTCATATCCAACAACCATTAAAAACATGCAAAAGAATGGAACATATTTTATCGTTTTGCAAACGATAATAAGTATGTCTCAGAATTTTAAGAAGCAGGAAGTGAGAAGGCGGATGCGTCAAGTATTAGGGCGTGTTTCGAATTTCGTTATAAAAACACATGAACCAAAAAAACTGCAAAGGCGGCAAATTTCAAAAAGGGTAAATTCTTATTTCTTTTCACTGTTGTTTTGACAAAGATATTCTTTTCGGTAGATTGAAAAAAGTATGACTCACAAAATGAATTCCGGGAAAACTTATTGAATTCTCAGAAAAGGATCACTTTTGTATTTTTGTTATGGAAAAAAAAAATTCAATTTTTGTAGAAGTTCCGGTAGAACTGTGAAGAAATTCCAAATAGTGCTCGTACCGTTAAAGAATTTCTTTTCACGCTTTGAAATCAACAGGATCCTACTAGGAAATTCAACTTCAGCAAATTTTAATAGCATTGATTTGAATATGAAAGGTCTTGAATATATAACTGTATACGTCAATGGTTGTTTTTTTGTTAGAAGTGTATGGATCATGCTTAGATAAAAATTATTTATGCAGAGATTTCAATTCTGTCATTTGTTATACGGTGATTAAAAAAATTTAATAAGTAAAAAATAATATAGATGCTGCTTCTAATTTTTCTATAATATTCATTACTTTTAAATAATAATAGTATTTTCTTATTCTATTCTATAATATCTATAATAATAGTTTATTCTATTATTATACAGTAATAAAAATAAAATAATTAACCATCTATTAAAGGACTATTCTAAAAAAGCTATTTAGTAAAAATAATATTTTGTTTATTGACTGGCAAATTGGCCATTTAAACATATATTTGCCATATAAACATATCTAAACATAAATATAAACATTATTTACATTGGTAATTTAAATTTAATCATAAAAACATAAATATAAAATAAACATTATTAACATTGGCCATTTAAACATAGCCATAAAAACATAAACATTATTAACATTCACCATTTAAATCTATACTAATATAAGCCATATAAACATAAAAATATTATTAAAATGGCTTTTAAACATATATTTATATAAGCCACATAAACATAAACATTATTATTGCCATTTAAACATATATAACATACATAAGCATAAACATTATCTAATTGACCATTGCCTGTATGATTTAAAAGAAATAAAACAATAGTAGAAACAAATACGAAATTAAATTCATAAGCATTATTATTCAAGATTCGAAACTAATTAAAATTTCGAACATACGAAGAAGAACGATAAAAGAGCAGACGATAACAAATAATGAAAGAACATATATTCACAAATATCTTTTTACAAACAAGAAAATCTAATAAAAATTAATATCGTTCCAAATAAATATTTATTATTTCCATTGCGAGTGATAAATATTTGAAAATGTTCTAACAAGTATTTCAATCAATTGCATTTGTAATTAAATTCGCGGAAAATAATTAAAAAAGAAAGGTAATAAAAAAGGTAACGTAAAAAGTAAAAAAACAATGGTAGCAGCAATTACGAAAATAAATTCATAGGCATTTGTTATTCAAGATTCGAAACTAATTTAAATTTCGAACACAAGAATAAGAATTATGAAAGAGCAGACGATAACAAACGATAAAAGAACACACATTCACAAATATCGTTTTACAAACAAGAAAATCCATAAGAATTAATATCGTTTCCAATACATATTTATTCTTCTCACGGTGCTTGATAAATATTTTAAACTTAATATGTTAGTTAATTATTTTATAATTATATTTATTTATATAACAATAATAATTATTTTATATTTCAATCAATTGCATTTGTAATTCAATTCGCATAAAATAGTAATAACAATAATAAAAGCTTACAGCCATTTTCTTGTTTTTCCCCACCAATTATGAAGTGATTAAAAATTTGTTTTACAGAAACTAGTTAGGAAATAAAAGCATTATTTTTATATAAGTTTACAATTATTTTGTGATTAGTAAAACTTAAAAATTTAGAAAAAAAAAAAAAAAAGTTAAATTTTAAATACTCTCTGAAATGAAAATGCTGAACTTGCCAGCTAATTTTCTAATGGTGAATTTTGAATACACTCCCCGAATAATGCTGAACTTACACCTAACTATCATTCTAAAGGTGAATTTTGAATACAGTCCCAGAATAATGTTGAACTTGCTACCCAACTATCATTTTATCAACTTAACTATCATGATGAATTTTGAATACACTACCAGAATAACGCTGAACTTACACCTAACTATCATTTTAAAGGTGAATTTTGAATACAATCCCAGAATAATGTTGAACTTGCTACCCAACTATCATTTTATCAACTTGCTATCCAACTATTCATGATGAATTTTGAATACACTACCAGAATAACGCTGAACTTACACCTAACTATCATTTTAAAGGTGAATTTTGAATACAATCCCAGAATAATGTTGAACTTGCTACCCAACTATCATTTTATCAACTTGCTATCCAACTATTCAGGATGAATTTTGAATATACTACCAGAATAATGCTGAACTTGCACCTAACTATCATTCTAATGATGAATTTTGAATGCAGTCCCAGAATAATGTTGAATTTTGAATACAGTCCCAGAATAATGTTGAACTTGCTAGTTAATTATCATTCTAATGTTGAATATCCTCAAGACAAAGTAAAAATAATGGTCTTAACTATTTGAAAACAATTATACTTTTTATATTTATATTTATGAGTGCGAACTTCTTTAAACAAATTTTCATTATAAATTTATTAAAAATTGATCACTGCTATTATGAAAGAATACATTTAAAGGTTATTATTACATTATTACATTAATTACAATTTTTTTAGTATGATAAAATTTACGAGATCCTTAGCAAGTCGTGGGATTTTAAAAACAGATAATTATGAAAATATTGAATATCAAAAACGTATGATTTAACTAAATACAAGTAATACATAAAAAAAAAAAATTTTAAGTAAATTCCTTCTTTTTTTTCTTTTTATATTGCAGAAAGTCCTTTATAAATAATTTTCATTTATTTTTTTAAATCTATCTGGCGCCATCTATTGGTAGATATATGCAACTTAAAACTAAAAAAAAATTAAAATTGATTACTTAAATTTAATTACTGAATTAATATTTGAAAAGCTGTATTAATATCCAGTGTCCTCCACTACAAGTTCAAAAAAATGTATCTTAACTTGAGTGGACGAATAAAAAGTATTTTATGAACGATTGGAAATTTGAACAAGATATATATCGGGAGAGTGTGAGCTAATAGAAGGAATTGAAAAAAAAAAAAAAAAAGAAAAAGAACAGCAATCTCCAATTACAGCAAAATAATAAAAGCAAAAATAATAAAAGCAAAAATAATAAAAGCAAATATAATAAAAGCAAATACATACGATAAAAATAATAAAAGCAAATATATTAGGCTATATTTCAAATTTAATTAAAAACTTTTTGATCATTTATAATTAAAAAATATAGAATACATTAACAAGAATACCGAAACCTGATCCTTTCACATTTCAAAGGTAAAAAAATTAAGAATAATAATATCCAGAAAAATAAGCTAAATTAAAATCAGACGATTTTTTATATTATTGCCAATTTGTAGTTACACTATTTTAAAAATTGAATATATATTAAATGAATAATAAAAATATTTGATAATAAAATAATAATAATTAATAATTAAATGAATAAAATAATTAATAATGGAATGAATAAAATAATCAATAATCATTAATTAATTAATAATTAGTTATGAGAAAAAGGATTATTAACTGATTATTAATTAATTAAATTTAATTAATGAATTGATATTTGAAAAAACTGTATTAACATCCAGTGTCATCCACTACAAGTTCAAAAAAAATGTATTTGACCTTAAGTGGATGAATAAAATGTATTTTATGAACGATTGAAAATTTGAACAAGATATATATAGGGAGAGTGTGAGCTAATAGAAGGAATTTAATAAAAAGAATGGCCAATTTAATTGTGCTCTTCCATGTATAACAAATTATAGACATTTTGAGTAAAAATTGATGTTATTTTCAATTGACCAATTGAATGTCAATTTCAAGATTGTTGCCACTCATAGCAGAATAAATGATGAAATTTGTATTTGCTTACTTAAATTTTAGTTTTTAAAACGTATGATTCTATATTTGACGAAATAATTTTATAAAATATTGCATGAGGAGGAAGGAAGACATATTCATTACATTTTTTGTTCTCACTAAATTTTGAGAAACTGAGAGTAAATAAGGAAATAATAACACCAAATAACTAAATTACACGAATCAGGAAAACAAATTTACGGTAAGCATAATTGGAAATTTGCATGCAACCATTTCTGAATATTGTTGTTCAAGATTTAGGATGAGATTTGGTCTTAACTGCGATGGGAGTTTAATATTTTAAAAAAATATTTCCCTTCTAAAATTATGTATCGAGTGATTTAGATACGTTTCTTCAAAATTAATGTTTTGTATTTAAGTGAGCCCACAGATTATAATGTTATATTCAATAAGAATATAACAATTTGTTTTCAATAAAATCCATTTATATTTCTTGTAAAGTCACAGGATTAAGAAATCCGGAAAAAAAATTTCCAGGTTGATATAATTAGAAATTTGCATGCTACCATTTCTGAAGATTGTTATTCAAGATTTAGGAGTTATTAATGTTATAATATTATATTCAATAAGAGTATAGTAATTTTGTTTTCAATAAAGTTCATTTACATTTTTTTATAAAATCCCAGGATATATTTTTCGAAAGAAATGACTAAAAAAAAAAAAAAAAAAAAATTGCAATAAAAGAATATTACGAAAAGTGATAAATAAAGCTGAAATTTTATATAAATGTCAAAGAATATTTATCTTAATAAAATTAAATTAAAATATACGATTCTTAAAATTAAAACCTGAAAATAGAACATTATCTCCAAAATGAAATTTATTTATTGTTAATTATTTTTAGATTATTTAAATTATTAATGATTGTAAATAATTATTACATCGCTTATTTGTAAATTATTTTTACCATATGTGGAATTTATTCATCTAAAGTGCAAAGAAACTTTAACGTCGTTTTTTCAAATTTTGTTACAATGTTAAAAATTATGTTTTTTGAAACAATATTTATGTAATATTCAAAAATTTATTCTTAAATTCTTCAAATTTATTTTTTAGTATTTGGTAAAGATTTGAACTGTTAGTTATAAATTCACTAACTTTATTAATCGTTAAAAACTTTATTAATGAATTATAAATTATTATTTAATTATAATTATTAAAAAATTATTATTTAATAATTTTATTAACTAATTCTCATTAGTTAATAAATCCCTTTTTTATTTGTGATTGTGGATTAAATATTCTTTAAAAATTAGATACAATTTTATTTCAAATCACTATCATTTGTATATATTATTGCATTATACACGTATCATGATGTAATATATCATAATATTAATATTATTGTATTTTAAGAAAATATAATATAACATCTAAAGATGCTACAATTTAATCATTAAGAAAAATTTCGTTTAAGCATTGAACTTATTTATAATAAATAAATAAATAAATAATTTTTTTTTTCAATTTTTTAGGATTTTCATTTTTTTGGTTATGTAATTCAGGACTTTTTTCCTTAAAATAATGATGTAGTTTTAAAATTTTTTAATAATATTATTTAAAAAAATTGTCAAATTCAGTAATAAATCATTAATGAAATAAAATAGAAAGGATTTCTTATTGCATTATAGTATACTTATTTTGCAATAAGAAAAAATATTTTAAAATTCGTATTTATCATAAAACTGCAAAGAATAAATATAAGCGCGTTCATCAACTTTTTCTAAAGGATCAATTTAAAAAAAAATTATTTTTGTATCAAAATACAATGTTAAAATCTAATCTTACAAACTAAAATGTCATATATTTACTAAAATTTTACATTATTACAAGATTATTAGCAGATTTAAATGTATAAATTGTAAAGGGATATGAAATAACCAATTGTTAAGATATTTGTTAATATTTAGAACATTTTCAGCTAAAATTCTTTTGAATTCTCTTCGAATAACTTAATTCAAAGAGAATTCTTAACTTAAAATCTTAAAATTCTTAAAAATTTTTTTTTAACTCAACAGTCTTTTAAATCTTAATTTAAATTTTTTGTGAAGAACTTTTGAAATTTTCACTTTCATTTTTTCTCATGTAAAACCAACAAATCTTGATACTTTTTTTATGTTGTTAACATTTAAAATTTAATTTTTTTCATAAAAAATTTAATATTTCTTAGGTTCTTTTTAATTTAATCAAAAAATTATTTCAATTAGTGAGACTATGAAATAATATATATTTTATTTCAAAACATTCCTAAAATATTTTCATTTTAAGATATTTTTTTTGAAAAATATAAATTTTCCTAAAATCTTTTCATATTTTCGTAATAAATATTTTTATGTACTTCTAAAAATTTAATTCTTAAACATAACGTTGCACTTATTGCTATCGTATATCCAAAATAGATTTTTATCGAATCAGCTAAGAATAGAACGTTAGTTGAAAATAACTGTTCTCTTTTAATTCTTCCTGGTATACAAGGAAGAAAACGTATCTTTATTTATTTTTTTTTTTAAATATTATTTAAAATTTTATAATAGTTTATTATAACACCGACATTTATTGAATGAAATTTATTTACCTTCAATTGGCAACGGAAGAAGATATGACAGGATTCGATTTATCCAGTTCGCAGACACCGGACAGAAAAAACTGAAAACGATTTCAATTCGGTGAGAAAACGATTTTAACGAGAGGCATAGACGGAACTTCTTGCTTCAGAAAATATCGGTCACTAGTGCCAAACGAAGTTTTGAACGTCCTTGAACTTCTGGTTTTTTGCTCGATTCTGCATGGCCATTGGCCCGTAGGAGAGTGACGTCATTAAAAATTGTTCCAATTCCATTTTTTTTCCGCTCTCAACATAGCGTGGAAGAACAAGTTCGAGATGAGAAGAGATCCTAATTTTTTTTTTCTGTCTAAATTTGCAGAAATTTTCATACGGTATTTGCAGAAGCAATCTAGCGTGAGCCGGCGAACGATATTCATTCTTTAATTGATTCTACCTGGAACAGTTTTATTCTTCTCGTAGCGTATAATCTTTTGAATAAAGCGGAAGCTAAGAGTTAATTAAATTCTTAATAGTTATATTAGTAAGCAATGTTCTAAAGATGAAATTTTACAATAAAATATTTGTCTTTACAAGTTTTAATTACAAGTTTTATTTTGTTATTAGTATTAATACTAGCTTTATTTTGCCCTGGTTTGCTTTATTTTGCCAAGCTTTATTAAGCCCTGGTCTGCCCCTGGTTTGCCCAATACCAGTAATTCAAAATAAAAAAACTACAAGTTAGAATAAGCTTTATTTTGTTGTTGTGACTAATCCTCAGTGTCCTGCAGTGCGGGACGGTCATCCCGTGAGTGATCTACTTATGGATGGAGGGAAAGGGGCACCCGTAGGTAGAAGTCTGACTTTTGCTCCGTGACGCTCTTACAGTCATAGGAGACCGGGACCTACGGCTTAAAATTCAAAACCAAAATCCATGGCACCTCCGGGACTCGAACCCGAAAAACCTGTGGTACCGAGCGCCAGAGCGCTAGCCACTCGACCATTCAGGCCCATCTTTATTTGTTATAAATTTTAGTACAAGTTTTATTTTGCCCCTGGTTCAATACCAGTTTATTCAAAATAAAAAAAATAAAAGTTAATACAAGTTTTATTTTGTTTTTAATTTTAATACAAATTTTATTTTGACCCCGGTTCAATACTAATAATTCAAAATAAAAAAAGTTACAGTTAAAAGTTACAAGTTAGTAGTTACAGTATAAAAGTTCAAGTTTTAATACAATTTTTATCTTCTTATTAGTTTTAGTACAAGTTTTATTTTGCCTCTGTTCAATACCAATAATTTAAAATAACAATTATGAAAATAATTTAAATTATTAAGTCAATCAATATTTGATGGATTTTTAAAAATTAGTTTTTCTAACAATAAGTTGTAAAGTAAATTTCATAAATGTTAACAATATGATAAGGGAAAATTTTTAAAAGATTTAAAGTATACATTTTAAATTGTTAAAAACATTATAAATAAAGAAATTTTATATCGCTTATGTATTATGTTGAAAAAAAAGGAGTATTTAAAATATATAAGATACAGTAAAAGATAATCAAAAAATTTACTTAATTTAAGATATTGTACAAAATCTTTTGGCTAGCGCTCTGGCCTTTGGTACCACTGGCTTCAGATTCGAATCCGGGCGGTGGCATGGATGTTTGTGAGTGGTTCAGAATCCTTGTTAAACTGTAGGTCGCGGACTAATTAGTCTAAAGTATGCACACAATGATCATAGAGCGACAAACCAAACCTTTGAAAAAACAATCAGATCATATACTTTTTTTATATAAAAGATATAAGATCTTGATTTTCATTATAAATGCAATGTTGTCACTTTCAGGAGTTCGACTCAAAAGTAAGATTGAAACAGGGTGCAATATAACAAACAAAATTTAAATAAATTGAAAAATTATATAAAAACCAAAACATGAACAATTTTTTTTCATATTTATATTATAGAAGCTTGATGGCCGAGTGACCAGCGCTCGGGGTTACAGGTTTCGGGTTAGAGTCCCGGCGGTGCCATGGATGTTTGTAGAGGTTCGGAATCCATTTTTAACCCGTAGGTCCCATGTCTAATACGATCGTAGAGAGTTGTGGGGGTAGTGTTACTCGCGTCCATAGAATATCTTCAAGCTACACGTACCCCCTGGGTACGTGTAGCTAAATGAGTAACAGCGTTCGTCAGTGCAGCCCACTTTGGGCTTCTCACAGGGACATGGTCAATATGGCCAGTCCTAAATACAATTAAAAAATATTTATATTATATCAACAGTTTATTTTTATATTATAAAAACAAATATTTTGTGAGTACAGTTTTAAATATCCTGAATTGTAGAACTATAATACACACTGACATGCCACACTAAAGCAATAAAATAAAAATAAAAATTGTATAAAAAGGCTTTTTGCGATCAGTACATTGAACCTACAATTCAATAGCAAGATGATTCTTATTCAAATATCAGGAACAAAACGTCATAGGTGACGTGAGGAATTTCCGTTACACGCAAAATGAGTGTAGTCAAACGTTAGATGGACCAGAAATAAAGATAACAATAACGATTGAAATCTGCTCGGCAAATTTCAACTTATCATGTGTGTACATTCAAGAACGGATGAATAAACTCAGGAATGTGCCAATGCTTAATAATGCACGAGATATATGAAGCGATGGATGGGAATACTATAAGAATGGCCAAATTCAATAGCCATATGAATATAGCAATGTTGAATAGATCAAGAACTTCATGAGGAATGAATTGTTCAAGAATCTCTAAAAAAATATACAAAGGTAAGATAAATGTAGTCGCAAATGAAGAATGAAGTATTCCCAATTCTATAAGAAACGTTATCACACACAATACCCAAAAAATATAACAATGTTTCAATATTCTAGGCATAAATGAAGAATGAAGTATTACAAATACAATAAGAAGCACTATACAGCTCCATAAGCACCGGAAAATGCCAAAAGTGATAAATGTAAAACTTCAAAAAGAAGGAATTGATCAACGCACTACGAGTACTTATAGCCATTGGAAATACAAATGTTTAAAATCCCAACCCAAAACATGAAAAGTGATTCAAAACCATTCTACAAAACACTTCAATCAAAAGCCAAATTCTCCAGAAAATTGTTAGATTAATTAATTTTTTATTGTTAAAGTCCATATTCTATTCGTCTTTGAGTTAATATGTTTTTTTCATCCTTTAAATACAGATTATTTACTCTGTATTACGAACTTCATGATGAGTTATTGTTGTGTTACGAAAATTGTGCAAAAGTGTTGCTGTGTTATAGCAGTTTTATTACTTTATTACCGATTTCACTACACTGTACTTGCATAATATTGTCTTTTTTGCTTTGGATATCAGAAAGCAATATATATTAGCAGAATCAGGCATAAGTTGTTCTTACAAAAAAAAAAATTGTAGCGAATATATTCTCCATGTTCCAATATATGTACTTACTCTAATTACTACTAATTTTGAACGGTATATAAGATGAAAGCTGCAGCACCCTCTGGTGGCAATTACAAATTAAGTGGATAGCGCGAACCTATTTTCCATATTCGAATGCATGTGATTACCAATTTTCATAGAGATTGGTTGAACGATATAGAATTTGATGTACTGCTGCACCATCTAATGACGACTTACAACAAAGGGGATAGCATAAAATCATTCTCCATGTTTTGTCAAACATACACACAAAATTTCATCAAAATTGGTTCAGCCGTTCAGAGGAGTTCAGTGACAAACACATGTGCAGAAGAATCGGATTGCAGCTCCACCTACCCGGTCCAATTGTGAATCTAAACCATCTAGGGAACCACTCAAACCCACACAAAATATTTCATTGAAACCTGCCCAGCCGTTTCGGAGGAGTTCAGTGGCGAACACATGTACAGAAGAATTATACACTGAAGTGACAAAAGTAATGGGATACCTCTTAATATCGTGTCGGCCCTCCTTTCGCCCGGCGAAGTGCAGCAACTCGACGTGGCATGGACTCAACAAGTCGTTGAAAGTCTTCTGCAGGAATATTGAGCCATGCTGTCTCGATAGACGTCCATAATTGTGAAAGCGTTGATGGTGCAGGATTTTGGGCACGAACAGACCTCTCGATGATGTCCCATAAATGCTCGATG
Source organism: Caerostris darwini (assembly GCA_021605075.1). Classification (NCBI taxonomy): domain Eukaryota; kingdom Metazoa; phylum Arthropoda; class Arachnida; order Araneae; family Araneidae; genus Caerostris; species Caerostris darwini. The sequence continues at coordinate 2,720 of BPLQ01007163.1, read as the reverse complement.
GGATTCATGTCGGGCGATCTAAGTGGCCAGATCATTCGTTGGAATTGTCCAGAATGTTCTTCAAACCAATCGCGAACAGTTGTGGCCCGGTGACATGGCGCATTGTCATCCATAAAAATCCCATCGTTGTTTGGGTACATGAAGTCCATGAATGGCTGCAAGTGATCTCCAAGTAGCTGAACATAAGCATTTCCAGTCAATGTTCGGTCCAGTCTCACCAGAGGACCAAGTCCATGCCATGAAAAAACAGCCGACACCATTACGGAGCCACCACCAGCTCACGTGCCCACTAGAGTCGCTGCAAGCGATGTCGTTCTGTCATTAAAGGCACTCGAGTCGGTCTTCTGCTGGAATAGCCCAAGAAAGCCAAATTTCTCAGCCCAGTTCTAACAGACAAGTCCCTTGTACGTCCCACATTGATTTCTGCTGTTATTTGACGCAGTGTTGCTTGTCTGTTAGAATTTACGACTCTTTGCAGACGTCGCCGGTCTCGGTCGTTAAGTGCAGGCGGTCGACCACTGCGCTGTCCATGGTGGGATGTTATGCCTGAAATTTCATACTCTCGGCACACTCTTGACACAGTGGATCTGGGAATGTTGAATTCCCTAACGATTTCCGAAATGGCATGACCCATGCGTCTAGCTCCAACTAACATTCCGCGTTCAAAGTCTGTTAATTCCCGTCGTGCGGTCATCATCACGTCAAAACCTCTTCACATGAATAACTTGAACAGAAATGAAAGCTCTGCGAAAGCACTGCGCATTTATACCTGTTCTACGCGATGCTACTGCCATCTGAAAATTTGCATATTGTTATCCCATGACTTTTGTCACTTCAGTGTATATATAAAGATATTGTTAACGGCTGCGTCATTAATTTGACGATGCAGGGTACTTAAAATATTTTATTATTCTTTCAGACAGAAATGAAATGATTGTTAACTTTTGTTGCTTTTAATAAACGTAGTCGTTAACTGAAAATGGTAAAAATATATATTTCTGAATCGAAATTTTTAAATTTGTGTATAAAATGGAAACATCTAACCATTAATAAAGAAATAATAAACATCAAGACTATAATAATGCAGTAAACCTTGTCCTCTTGATAAGGGGGGAGAGGCAACGTAAAGTAAAAAATTTGAGAATTAAAAATTTATATTAATAATATAAATTGGTAATTCTCAAACTAATAATAGAAAATTATAATTAATAATAACTAATCAATAATAAGGGGCCTGATGGCCGAATGAATGGTGCTCAGTGCCACAGGTTTCGGGTTCGATTCCCGATAATGGCATGGATATTTGTAATGGTTCGGCATCCACTTTAAACAGTAGGTCCCGTCTAATATGACTATATAGCGTTGGGCGTAGGAATGACAATCCTACCCAGTAAAAAAAAAACATGTCCTGTCTCGAAATCTACCAGTAGGAAGAGAGCCTTGGCCCTTCATGGGGATGTTGCGCCAATGAAGTAGAAGAATCAATAAAAACTAATTAAACTTTTTTTCCTGTTCTAATGCAGCTGGCAAACACTTAGACAATTGTCTTGGATGTCTTAAGGAAAGCGCTGCACCGACGTTACTCACTTAGCACTACCCAGGAGGCGCATGTAGCTTGAAGATAAGCTACGGAAGCAGAGTAAAGGCTCATTCCCACCGAGGCGTGAAGCGTTGAAGATTCACGCGGCAGGCAAGAAAATTTTTTCGGCTCCTTCACAGCGAAACGTCAGAAATAGCATTACGCCTAGTGAAGTTCCGCTTCGAGTTGAAAGTGGGTCAACTTGCAGCGGTGGATTTCAAACTGGTTTCAGGCGAACGGGTGAAGCTAGTGATTGGTCAACTCTTCACGCTTAAACGCCTCACGCCTCGGTGGCAATGAGCCTTAACACTACCTCCGCAACGCGTTACGATCTTGTTAGACCGGGACCTACGGTTTAAAGTGAATTTCGAACCACTACAAATATCCCTGGCACCGCCGGAACTCGAACCCGAAACCTGTGGTACTGAGCGCCAGACACTCGGTCATTCAAGCCCTAACTAATCAAACTAATAATCAAAATAATAATTAATGAAAAATATATAAGACCTGAAATCTTACCTTGATCTTTATTGTTCTTTTTGGGTTTTTTTCGCTTCACTTAGATTTTGTGAGTTCCACATAATATAGCATGAACCCCTAAAGCAGTGGATGACATCTCTTTCCGATGGCATTGCAGGGTTAATGGTTCCACATCTGCGAGTCAAATAAAACAGCAACTGGAATGCAATCTGTCAGCAGATTCAAACTTTCGCCATCTTGTATTAATTTACTTATTATCAAAAGACCACGAGTCGAAAAAACAGAAATTAAATCGTTGTTTGAAAACAGAAATTATACAAATGCCGAGCCGAATGTTTCTGCTTCTATGCGAGGATGAAAGTCCTTCCATTCAGTTAAAAAAAGTAAGCCTTTACTTACTTTTTGAATGTCTCCCTAGAGCTCTTAGTCAAATTGTCGTGCCACATTGCGGGCGCAGTGTAGCAGATTCTCTGTGTATTTTTTACTCCAGTTGTGAATAACTTAAATTAAAACTACCCAGCATTTGAAAACAATGAATTATCTGAAATTTTATTGCAATTAATTCTGAACCAACCAATTATGAATCCAACTAAATTTCTTTCTGATTTTCATAAATAATTCTAACTTTCAATGTTTGAAAACAATAATTCGTATGAAACAT
>BPLQ01007160.1:0-34540 GCA_021605075.1 Caerostris darwini | reverse complement strand
TGTTGTACGCCAGAGCGCTGGACACTCGGGCCATTCAGGTCCTACCAGTCACCCTTCCAAGTACTGACCGCGCCCAATGATGCTTGACTTCGGTGTTCTAACGAGAACCGGTATATTCATCATGGTACGGCCGTTGGCACATAAAATTTAAAATTTAATATACCAAAGTTGGCAAATGGCCAAGTTGAACGGATCCAAACAGAGCAGTATAATAGAGGGAAAAACGTATTTTCGAATAGTTTTTAACTACTGCAAATAAAACCTGAATACATTTAATATAATTTTAAATTGCATCTTATCAAAAAAAAAAATGAGTTGGAAAGAAAATTCCACGATAACTATTAAACAGTTTTTTTCTTTGAGCTGCATATATCTGACTAGCACCCCTAACAAGTAATCGCTTGGTCGTTTTCCGCTTTTTACCCTTCCACACGTTCAGTGGTCGAACTATAAGGTGTTTGTGAACATGTTTATTGGGTTCAAACCAAGTGCAGGATTGATCCGTGATTCAATTCTGGTTATGAATGATTTTTTTACATTTGTACTGCGGAATGAGTTTCATTAAATCACAGACAGCATTTCGGTCTCTTTCTCAGTATCGATGGGGCCTGAATGGCTAGTGCTCTGGTGCTCGGTACCACAGATTTCGGGTTCGAGTCCTGGCGGTGCCATGGGTGTTTGTAGTAGTTCGGAATCCACTTTAAACAGTAGGTCCCGGTCTGTTTAGTCTAAAGTGTGCATAAGATGACCGTAGAGCGACACACAAACCAATCTCAGTGTCGCTATACATTTACATGGTTACTAAAGCACAACCATAATGATGAACTGCCTCTCATACAGATATGGACTTGATACACTTAGCGCCATCTATCAAGGAAACTTTTTTCGAACTAATTTACTTCCACCCTGTATCGTTAACAAAATCAAATGTGTTTAATTACTGGTCTTAAGTACACAAATGTCTTAATACAAATAGTTTATTAATTCCTTTTGTTGCTGTGATCGAAATTTACTGTGTGGAAACATTTAGAAGGATTTATTTATGACGAGCGATGTTTAACACCATTTATTTTTTACACAAACATGAATATTCATAACGTTGGGGGATGATTTTCAACAATGATTTCCGAATACTTGTTTCTCTCTGAGTCTTCATTATCAAATTATTCAATTAAGGGAATATGTTTGTCTTATTTTTCTGAAGAAACGAGATTACGGATGAAAAGTATTTCAATTAAGATTTGCAAAAGTAGGGAGTAATTAAATAATGCTTGTCATTAACAGAGACTAATATCTCCTAGGATTTTCTAGTAATGAGAAGTTTCTTTTACAAGAATAATCTGAATAAACGACGCCGAAAGTGAAACATTAATATTTATTGAGAGAAATAGTTAGAAATTATCATAAAAAGATGTTTTTTTTGCCTACATATCGAAAAAAACAAAACACTTTGATAATCAAAATAGAGGCTTAGTTTATTGGACATGTCTGATGGCCAAGTATGTTCATATGTGTTATATGTTCTGCACTAATAGTGTAAAGTTAATACTGTAGTTTCTTATCCCACTCGGTGGCATCAGCATCTACATCAAGTCTATAAATCTGTGTGTTCACAAATATTATGTACCGATGAATAAAAAAAATAGTAAAAAAATGCAACTTCATTTTGTCGTTGACCTTGCGGCACAAGGACATGGGGCACCCAAAGGGAGAATTCTAATATTACTTTACCCGGTTATATCCCCAGCCACTGGGTAACCATTTTAGTCGCCTTTTACGACATGCTTGGGCTACAGTGGGGCTATTCTAACCCGAAACCATACCAAACCATTAAACCGTAAACCATTACCATTGATTAAACCAAATACTTGATAATTTACACAGTCCTGTCACATTAATGTGACCACCTGTCAAAAGCCAGAATATACACCTTTTTAATAATTTTCAAATATGCATATATATATTACGCCAACGATTGAAATGCTTTCCGATGCCATAGGACATCCTTTATATACACTCCACTACAATGCGCTGCCACCAGCCTTTTGTGATTGGTTATTTCATATTGACGTCGAAAGTAGGTGGTGGTCACATTAATGTGACTGGACTGTGTATATTGAAATATTTAACAATGGAAAACACTTTGTACCCACATTCAGTCCATTATTTTGATTTAATTAACAGTACTGAAAGTACTGTTAATTAATGATTTTTTACAGACTTTTTAGCCATATAACCTTATGTACTACGAACACAAGTGATCGAGGCGAAATAAGTTAACATAAAAGAATCACTATGAAAAAATAATTGGAAGTAATTAAACATAATTCTTGAGTTTGAATAATTGGAAGTTAGAGCCGCATCCAGTATCTGGCGTGATTACTTTTGTAAATTTTTTATGAATACCGTATGGTCAGAAAATACCCGACTAGTGGCTCAATGGTAACGTGCGCCACTGATGAGCGTTAGTGCTGAGGTTCACTTCGCTGGAGGTTTTGTTATAGATTTTCAAAAAACGAGGAGTTCAATGGCGCTTATGTTGTTCAAACAACATCTTGTCATGTTAACCGGACTAACAAGCCGGAGTCTTACGGATTTTCTTCCATACGATAAACAAATGGGGTAGTTCCTCCTAAAAGTCCCTCAGGGACTAATCACTACTGCCCTCCTTCTTCAGAGACACGGAGCCAAGTCAGACTTCTACCTACGGGTGCCTCATCACAACAACAGAAGTTGCCTCCTTTCCCTCCATCTTGCGTTTGATACCACAAGTTTCAGGTTTGAATTCTAGTGGTGGCGTGGATGTTTGTGAGCGGTTCGGAATTCATGTTAAACTGTAGGTCCCGGTCTAATTAGCTTAAGTGTCCACAAAATGACCGTAGAGCGACAATCCAAACCAAACCTTTCCCTCCATCCATGAGTATCTTACGGGATGGCCGTCTCCCAGTGCAAGATACTGAGAATTAGACACCACAACAACATGATCCGAAAATCTATCTATCGAATTCAGGAATTTACTAATAATTCTTTAAGCAATAAAAGCGACGTATTGTTTATTAGTGTACTACAGATACTGCTACATAACCTGACGCTAACTGGAATAAATAAAATAAATATAATTTTCCTCACCTTGTTGCTCTAGGGGTTTCACGGTCTAACTTTACTTCAATACTTCGCCTAACACCGCGATGCTTATTGAATTTGGAAAGAAATTCACTACGACAAATAAGCCAACCAAAATGACAACTCGAAATTCTGTGATGTTTTGTTGCCGCAAGCATCAAAGTAGTAGGCTGTAGAAGACGACATTACAGAAACTTTAGAGGAACGTTTGCTCGATCTTCAGAAAATCATTGAGAGGATTATTTGGCCAAGATGCAGTTTCGTTCGATAGATTTTTTGATCATGTTGTATTTCACCTTTTTTTCAATTTCTACTATTAGTTCACACTCTCCCTATATATATATATATCTTGTTCAAATTTTCAATCGTTCATAAAATACTTTTTATTTATCCACTCAAGTTCAAATACATTTTTTTAAACTTGTAGTGGATGACACTTGAAGTTAATATAATTTTTTCAAATATTAATTCAGTAATTAAATTTAATTACCTAATTTTAGTTTTTTTAGATTTAAGTTGCATGTATCTAATAAGATATGATTTCCAGATGTAAGAGGAAAATTTTTACTTTATTTGTAAAGGACTTTTCTGCTATATATTGAAAAAAAGTAGTCATTGATTTAAAATTTTTTTTTATATTACTTGTTTAAAATAAAAATTTAATTCCATTGTAAATTTCTGAACAGTACTAATACTAATCATTTTATATAAATCTGAAATTAAAATAGATACGATAATTATTTATTGTTTTTATCAAATGGTTTTTGTAGAATATACATACTTTTCCTTTAGCATGGTGCCAAGCAAAATGTGAATTACCACACTAATGATTTAAATCTTTTGAGTCAAACTCTATTATTCATTACATTAGGATTGCTAATAATTTAACAGCATTACTATTTGGCACGATATGTGGTATTTAGAAAAGTATTAGGCTCGTGAGATTTGAGAAAGCAAAGTAATGACGTTTCAAATAAGTAAGTAAGTTTTAAATAAGAAATTAATAAAATTAATTGGGAAAGCAGTGAAAGGTTCTTGTATCATTAGAAAATTGACACAAAAAAAGGAGGGGTTAACATCTTTTCTTAAAGAAGAATATTGATGTATTAACATTAATCTTTATGGAAAAGAGACATAAATTCAAAGGTCGGATGGACGTTCAAGGGATGATCTACTACTTGTTCAACATCTACTTGTCCTTGCCTAGAAGCATTTCAAAATAGTGTTACGAGGTTATTGAACACCATCGGAAACAGGCTACAGATTCGAATTATGGCGATGGCATAGATGTTTGTGAATGTTTCGGAATCCCCATTAAATCGTAGATCCTGGTCTAATTAGTCTAAAGTATGCAAAAAATAACCCTAGAGCGTCAGACCAAACCATCTAAATCTGCATCCAATATCAATAGACATTGAAAATAGCGATATCAATGGAAAAGACTATATTATAATTTACGATATTCCAGAACCGATAGATGAGCTTGAGTAAGTGGTAGAAATAGCTCGAATTTCACTAATCGGTATATTATTGTTTGTACAATAACATCGTCAACTCTTTTACTTCTTTAATATTAAAATCTTTTATATCAACCAAGTACTAACTCTTAAGATACAAGATTTACTGAACATTAACATTAAATTTATTGTATACGCTTTTTTTTTCAAATACATTTTTGCTTTAAAATATATTTTACTAAACTCCAGTATATGATAAATGCGTTTTTCCTCTTTTATTACACACATTTAAGTATAAATTCAGTAAATGTTGTTAAACGCCGAGTATAAAATGAGACGTTGTTTTGGAGCTTAATATCATACTACCGTATGTACAGTGTAAATGTAAACTGAGAATTTCTTCTAAATGTAAATTACTTGGTTCGTCTTACATGAAGATCCATTAATCTTGCACAAAAAAAAAAAAAAAAAAAAAAAAAAAAACCCCACCTCGTAGATATTTTTTCCTTAGCTGGACTCATGCGATAAACTTTTTTATTTCTTTATTTTACTTTTCTTAAATTTATGAAAAAAGAATAATTCTAAATGCAATGTATTATTTGTTTATAAAAAAATTATATTATTTTATATTATTATATTATATAAAAAGTTATATTATTTTATATTATTATGTTATAAAAAAGTTATATTATTTTATATTATTATATTATAAAAAAGTTATATTATTTTATATTATTATATTATTAAAAAAGTTATATTACTTTTTTAATATTATATTATTAAAAAAGTTATATTATTTTATAATATTATATTATACAAAAAGTTATATTATTTCAAATTATTATATTATATAAAAAATTATATTATTTTATATTATTATAGTATACAAAAAGTTATTTTATTTTATATTAGTACATATTCATATTATTTTATTTTATATTATACAAAAAGTTATATTATTTTATATTATTATATTATACAAAAAATTATATTATTTATTATTATTATAGTATACAAAAAGTTATTTTATTTTAAATTATTATAGTACACAAAAAGCTATATTATTTTATGTTATTGTATTATACAAAAAATTATATTATTTTATAATATTACATTAGAAAAAAAGTTATTATATTTTCGAAATTATTTATATTGTTGATTTGTTTTGTCGTCGCCATAAAGAAAAATCTGATGTTGCTTAAATTTGTTCATGCTAAAGTAAAAGTACCAAAACATAAACAAGAAATAATAGTAGAATAGCGTACATAAGTAGCCCATAAGAAAAGTAAAATTAAATGGGTTCCATAGAACGAAACTACCGTAAAACGACATTTTTCATGACCCATTGTCTCCAAGAAAATGAAATTAGAGATCTTTAGTATCAACAATGTAATTTATATAAGAATTTCTCTTCCGTCTAATCTTTTAGACAAAAACTATAATGGCACAGCTAATAAATCTAGCACTGATACCATAGATCGTATACAAGATAGCAACTGAATAGAAACAATGTGTTAGGTTCAGATAGAGTTATCTAATTTATAACTATCGTTATTGGTGTCTGGAGTGAAGAAAAAACGCATGTTAAATGTGTACACGGAAATTGAGTTTTTGGTAAAAAGAAAATGCTATTTATAGACATGAAAATATACCAGATTTAATAATTCTTTTTACAAAGAAAAAGGGAAGAGACAAAAGTTACCATTTATTTTCTTTCTAAGATAGCCGTAACGTTAAAAAGACTTAGAAATACTGACATAGTATAATACATTCCATTAAACCGATTTAATAAATTACAACAACTAATAATTTAATCTACTGGCCCTATATATAGGTTACCCATAAAATTTAGCATTTATTGAAAGAACTAGATGCATTGAAGCAATTTTAAATTTAACAAAGAATAACTATCCATAAATCATATTCAGGCAATAAATTGTGCGCATCAGTTATTATTAAAAATTGCTTAAAAAACAGATTAAATAAAAATTTAAAAAAAAAACCCAAAAGAATTCCAAACGATTTTATAAAAAAAATACATGAAAAGAATTTTAAAAAATTAAAGAAAAAAGTCTAGAATTCCAAACGATTTTATAAAAAAACACACGAAAGAAATTTAAAACGTTAAAAAAATATATAGAATTCCAAACGCTTTTATAAAAAAAAACACGAAAGAAATTTAAAACGTTAAAAAAATATATAGAATTCCAAACGATTTTATAAAAACACACGAAAGAAATTTAAAACGTTAAAAAAATATATAGAATTCCAAACGATTTTATAAAAAAACACACGAAAGAAATTTAAAACGTTAAAAAATATATAGAATTCCAAACGATTTTATAAAAACACACGAAAGAAATTTAAAACGTTAAAAAAATATATAGAATTCCAAACGCTTTTATAAAAAAAACACGAAAGAAATTTAAAACGTTAAAAAAATATATAGAATTCCAAACGATTTTATAAAAAAACACACGAAAGAAATTTAAAACGTTAAAAAAATATATAGAATTCCAAACGATTTTATAAAAAAAATACATGAAAAGAATTTTAAAAAAATTAAAGAAAAAAGTCTAGAATTCCAAACGATTTTATAAAAAAACACACGAAAGAAATTTAAAACGTTAAAAAAATATATAGAATTCCAAACGATTTTATAAAAAAACACACGAAAGAAATTTAAAACGTTAAAAATATATATAGAATTCCAAACGATTTTATAAAAAAAAAACACACGAAAGAAATTTAAAACGTTAAAAAAATATATAGAATTCCAAACGATTTTATAAAAAAACACACGAAAGAAATTTAAAACGTTAAAAAAATATATAGAATTCCAAACGATTTTATAAAAAAAAAAAAAAAAAAACACACGAAAGAAATTTAAAACGTTAAAAAAAAATATATAGAATTCCAAACGATTTTATAAAAAAACACACGAAAGAAATTTAAAACGTTAAAAAAATATATAGAATTCCAAACGATTTTATAAAAACACACGAAAGAAATTTAAAACGTTAAAAAAATATATAGAATTCCAAACGATTTTATAAAAAAAAAAAACACGAAAGAAATTTAAAACGTTAAAAAATATATAGAATTCCAAACGATTTTATAAAAACACACGAAAGAAATTTAAAACGTTAAAAACATATATAGAATTCCAAACGATTTTATAAAAAAACACACGAAAGAAATTTAAAACGTTAAAAACATATATAGAATTCCAAACGTTTTTATTAAAAAACACACGAAAGAAATTTGAAACGTTAAAAAAATATATAGAATTCCAAACGATTTTATAAAAAAACACACGAAAGAAATTTAAAACGTTAAAAAAATATATAGAATTCCAAACGATTTTATAAAAAAACACACGAAAGAAATTTAAAACGTTAAAAAAATATATAGAATTCCAAACGATTTTATAAAAAAACACTCAAAGAAATTTAAAAACATAATATATATATAATTCCAAACAATTTTTTAAAAAATCGTGTAAGAAATTAAAAAAAAATTTAAAAGATATAGAATTCCAAACGGTTTTATAAAAACACGTGAAAGAAATATAAAAAAAAATTCCAAATTATCTTATTATAAAATCGTTTGGAATTTTTTTTTTTTATTTCACGTGTTTTTTTACACGTGAAAGAAATTTAAAAAGGAAACTATAGAATTCCAAATGATTTTATAAAAAATATTTGAAAGAAATAAAAAAAAAAATTAAAAAACTCTAGAATTCCAAATGATTTTATAGAAAAGCAAGTGAAAGAAATTTAATAAAAAAAACATAAAGAAATTTAAATAAATCAATCAGAATAGACCATGAAAGAAATTAAAACAGTAAATCAATAAGAAACGTTGAAAGAAGTCCAGCACATCACTGACCCATTCTCCCGAAACAATCCCCATATATTTTATGGGTAAAAATAGTTTCTTTTAAAAAAATATTACTAACTAAAGAAAAAATTTGTCACCATACAATAAAATTGTATTCAAAAACCTATTTGCTCGTTTATGTATATTATTAACATAATTCAGACGGGGAACCAGTTATGAAAGGAATATCATTTAATCATACGAAACTTATTAACTTTCATTTTATGAGAATTGAGGAGGCGTTAATGGAAAGGAAAAGACCAATATTACTTTTTGGTTAATATGTAACGAGATAAAATATATTAGTCTGAAGAATGTATTTAATGGAGGTTATGGGAATCATGATAAGATTAATACGCTAAAATTACATGTAATTAATTCTATCTTACTGGCTAAAATAGATATAAACACGAAATTTGCCAAAGGTAGAAAATTAATTTAAAATATTTTGCTTTATATTGAATAAATCTTGTGGGAAATTATAAATATTTAATAAATAAATAAATAAAGATTGGTTTTATTATTTTATATTAATAGTAAATTCTAACAACGCAATTTTGTTTCACAAAACAATTAAGAATGATATAATTGATAATAGAATGGATTGCTTGATATCAAATAAAATTTTAAATGCTACAGGTCAAATTTTCTGGATTGAAACCCTTGCATTTTCGTTTGTTTATGTCTATAGATATAAAATAAAAAGCCGTTTAAATATTCATAAAATATTTTCAACAAGATGCTTTAACTAACTGCTCAATATTTTAACTGGAAATAACGTCAGTTTAGTCAGATCGTGAAGTTTATTTATATGCGTCAAATTTCTTCCCAGTCTCTGAGCTGCACTGTTATTGGTTATTTGACGTTTTTTTATTAAACAAATTGCTAAGGTAAAAATCCTTGGGTTCTTTTTCTATCAGTTTTCATATATTCAACTTTCGAATTATTAAAAACTAGGAGGACGTTTTATCATTCATTTTCTATTACCTGGGCCATTATTAGCAATGGAAAAAAAAAAAAAAAAAAAAAAAGAAACCTGCCAGCGGAAAAAGAAGTAATAGGCGTAAATCTAGCAATTCATTGATCATTGGTTATAACTAGCCCCGCCCACCACCATTCTCTTAGCTCTATTACGCTAGTTTTTTCAAAAAATGTTTTCCATTTTCTTTCTCTTAAATTCAAGCTTATAAGTGTCATCCATTCGAGTCATTTGATTAATTTACTTGCTAACCTTTTTTTTCTTTCTAATGCAGCTGGCAAACACTTAGACAGCTTGGTCTTGGATGCCTTAAGGCAAGCGCTGCACAGACGTTACTCACTTTGCATTACCCAGGGGGCGCGTGTAACTTGAAGATTAGCCCCGGACGCGAAGTAACAATGCCCCCGTAACGCTCTACGATCCGATTAGGACCGGGACCTACGGTTTAAAGTGGATTCAGAACCACTACAAACATCCATGGCACAGCCGGGACTCGAACCCGAAATCTGTGGTACCGAGCGCTAGCCACTCGGCCATTCAGGCTCCCCACTTGCTAACCTAAGAACATTAATATGTAACCAAAACAAACTTTTCTTGCGTAGAGGGATGGGTTATGAAAGAAGAGGATACTAAATTTATTAATGGGTACAGGAGGTGTGGTTTGTCGCTCTTACGGTCATTTTGTGCACACTTTAGGCTAATTAGAACGGGACCAGGGGCGGATTTAGATGAAACGAGGCCCTAGGCTATTTCACTTATGAGGCCCTTTCACCTCCCATTTTTATGTTTGTAAATTACATGAGAGATAATAATAAAATACATCATTACTGTGATATATATCAATATGTTAAATGAAACATGTTGTGATGGGTACTGATCTTTATAAAATGTGGCACGGATAATAAATAAAAAAAGTCGAGTACACTTACTTGGACATTTATTCTCAGCACTCTATATAGTACTTGTAATAATTACTAATCAAACATAACGCACAACATTTACAAAGAAACAAAATTGAAATAATAAAAATCTTTGACTACGAAAATAAAACATGCAATAAAAATTATCACATTTTCTATCAAATTAAATTAAATATATTCAATACATTGAAGGTTAAAGTAAATTCAATTCAGATAAATTTATTTCTTAATAATTCACATTTAAAGCTTAAGTATGAATTATTGTAAATTTTAAGTTTTAAACTAAACCAAAAATGAAACTTTATTCAAACAAAATTCAGATCCAGATGTAGAATTTTCAGATCCAGTGTTAACTGTTTTTAGAATAGTGTAATTCTAATTTTGCTAACAATTTGAATGTAGGCCCCTCTTGATATTGAGGCCCTAGGCTGAAGCCTAGTTAGCCTATAGGAAATTCCGGCCCTGACCGGAATCTACAGTTTAACGTGGATTTCGAACCACTCACAAACATCCATGCCACTGTCAGGATTCGAGCTTGAAAGGCCAGAGCGCTAGCCAATAAGCCATCAAGCACAGTAGGAAATTAGAACACTGATGCTGCACTGATAAAAGAGATTTCCTTTGTTTGGTTTCGAACTCGACTACCCTATTTGAATACCTATCGTGTTAAGTAATAAAGATTTAAGAATGCCAACGGCCGTACCATGCTGAATATACCGGTTCTCGTTAGATCACCGAAGTTAAGCATCATTGGGCGCGGTCAGTACTTGGGTGGGTGACCACCTGGGAATACCGCTTGCCGTTGGCATTCACAAATTTGGGACCTGAATGGCCGAGTCTCTAGCGCTCTGGCGCTCGGTGCCACATGTTTCGAGTTCGAATCCCGGCGGTGCCATGGATGTTTGTAGTGGTTCGGAATCCACTTTAAGCCGTAGGTCCCTGTCTCCTATGACTGTAAGAGCGTCACGGAGCCAAAGTCAGGCTTCTACCTACGGGTGCTCCATCACAACCGAAGCTACTTCCTTCCCCTTCAATCATGAGTACGTATGGGCTCGTGGGCTTGGCCAGCCAAGTGGGATAAGAAACAACAACAACAACAGATTTAGGAATTAATGTAGAGAGAAATTATAAAAAAGAGGTAAGATGCCGTAATGATCTCAAGTTGCAGTTGTATGGCATGATATTTAGTTTATGTTTCTTATATAAAACGTTGGATAATGATCATACTCATGAAAAGTTTTATTAAACAAAGACTCAGAATTGCACATACATTTCTTTATATTTCTATTCAAAATGAAATACTCTTTTGCCAAAGATGGTTAATTTGTACAAAAAAGTTATTCTTCCTTAAAGAACTTTTTTTGAGGAGAACGGGAGGAAGGCTGACCATTATCTTAGCATACTTTAGTTTTTGGTTAATTCATGATGAGAACATGCAGTTTTTGCAACTATCCCTGTAGGCAAACTCTAGTTTGAATAAATTGTTTCAGCCTTATACGTTAGCAAGGCTTAATTTTCCTTTTTTTCCGCACTTTGATGTAGATGCCAACACTGCAGTGATGATAAATGGATTTTATACAAAAAAAAAAGAAGCTTATTTTAGTATAGGCATTTAGATTAACATTTTTTCCCCTCCTACCTAATCGAGCTACTATTATGTATTTAAGGCCAGAATAAATGGAATTTAAATTGATTTTTCAATCTATTTTTATGAATGAGTAATTTCTTCCACGTTTTTTAAAAATTTATTTTGATGGTAAAAGGTGAATAAAACACATTAAATGAAGATTATCGTTAAAATATTGAACCCTCCTGCGATTTTGCTGTTCGGGATTAGGATCAAAGCTGGTACCTTAAGTTCCTGGTACCTTAACCTGGTACCTGGTAAGTAAGTTTGAACCTTAAGTTAAAAACCTGGCGAACAAGCTAAACTGAAAATTCCTTGTTAAAGCCAGAGATTAACATAATCCATATGTTGCGAAGTCCGTGCATTGATTTGAAGATGAAGGAAGAAAATTGCGATTCCTCCACATGCTACGCCTACTTCCAGATTGCGTTTGCAATCTTGATCCTACAATCTTCTGATTTTATTATAAAGTGTTCACCAAGATATATTAATTTATGCACAATTTGGAAAAATATTGTGGGATCAGCTGTAATCTAAAACATTCAAACACAGCTTATTTTTTATATATAAAATTTATTGTATGACATAAATAACGCATGCACGATAGTTACAAAAAAAGGAAAAAGATAAAAAATATCAGCAACATTCTCCTCTACATGGAGCCATGGCACGACCACCACACACCATCGGGACCGTGTAATGCCCCTCTCCCTGGAGCACGCCCAACCATACAAGCTCTACTCAGATTTTACGGAGAAAACCGTCTAACAAAAAGAGGGTCTGACATCAGAAGTTGAACAGCAACAAAAGCTCGCTCGAAACTTCTGTAGGCGTTTCGGCATTAACTCATTTCCTCTAGACTTCTCACTTACGCATGTTAGCTCTTTGCCAGTCAGTACAGCATACTACATCGTAAATATTGTAAATTTGCATAAAATCAGTGCCTTAGAATAATTTAATACAGTTCTAATTACAATAAAATCCAGAGCATAGGGACCACATGTAAGAAATCAAATAAAAAAAAGAATTTGAAATTTCATAAGTAGCTTAAAATATACTGTTCTCAACATATTTAAAAAAATTCTTCAGTAGACAGGGGCAACATAAAAAAGGTTCTTCATAGAAAATATGTAAATCTAAACCTCAGTACGTAATACTACCTCGCATCTAATAACATTTGTGGTAATGGTATGATATGATATCAGGTTGTCCTTCTGTTGAATTATTTTTAATTTGCATGTTATTTTGATAGACTTCTGTTGTTCTCTTTATCAATTGCATTTTTAATTAATTTGTATTCATAATAGGCATTTGATGGATTTTTTTTTCATCTATCGCTCAAAAAAAACCCACAAAAAATGGTTGCATAAAAACAGGCTGACTGTATTTTATTTGATAGTTTAAAAAAAAGTTGGTAAGCGTTGACTAAGATTTTATTTTTGTTCCAATGCAGCTGGCAAACACTTAGACAGCTTGGTCTTGGACGCCTTAAGACAAGCGCTGCACAGACGTTACTCACTTTGCACTACCCAGGGGACGCGTGTAACTTGAAGATACGGACGCGGAGTAACAATGGCTCCGCGACACTCTACGATCCTATTAGGACCGGGACCTACGGTTTAAAGTGGATTCCCAACCACTACACACATCCATGGCACCGCCGGGACTCGAACTCGAAACCTGTGGTACCGAGCGTTAGCCGCTCGGCCAATCAGGCCCGATGACTAAGATCAAATAACACATACTTTTTTACGTGTTTTTTAATTACTCTTGTAGTGTGTACAGGTTGGGTAACCAGACTGCAACTGGGTGTGGTTCGGTTGAGACACTTGAGAGACAAATTGGAGAACTCATAATTTTATTGATACACGCACAAACACCACACGAAAACAAGTAGAGACATGCAATATATAACACATTTAAAGACATATAATTATAGATTTGCGAAAGAACTCTTCTACGCCGAAAAACTCCTCCCGAACCGTAGAACTCCCCTTCTACGTCGAAACGCGACTACGCGCAGGGTGCTTGAAATATACTTCCTCTCCGGGTGAGAGTCTGTAGACAAACTAATGCGCCGGTATGCATTAATTTGAAGTTATATTTTCTCTCGGGATGAGAAACTATAAACTAAACGTTTCTCACCGGGAATGAAGTTTACATTTTATTTCATCCTGTGTGAGAGTCTCGAGGCCGACTGACCATTTCTCCTGAGCGCTACAGTGGGTACTCTTGCCAGTGTGTAGGAGGAAACCCAGTTATACTCTAATAAATTATATTACTAAATTTATTCCTTTACCTAAGCCAAATTTTATGTTGTTATTTAAATTAAATTCAAATGAAACAATTCTAATGATAATGACTTAAAAATTTGTTACATGGCCAAAATTACTATTTTACTTTTATTATATAAATGAATAATACTTCATTTTCAAATAGAAATGAACCTAATTTTTAAATATAAATGAATTTACTTTAGTTATTTAAGCATTGACTCATTTACATTAATTTAGCAACTTATTAAGGAATTTATATACTGTATATCGATTACATAATAACTGTATATCTATTAAATAATAACTGTATACTGTTATAACTGTATAGATATATATACTGTTATAACTGTATATCGATTACATAATACTTAGGAAATATTACTTAATAATTATATAATTCCTGGAGTCAAATTTAAAATATTATTTCCAGTAGTTGAAAAGAAATTTTAATTTAAAAAGGATTATAAAAACTTTTAAAAACACTACGATTTAAAGTATAAAATCGCTATTAATATTTTAATGTTTAGTAAGGATTAAAAAAGAATCACCCAAATAAAAATCAGAAATATTCTCTGTATCACTGCTGAAAAAAACATTTTTTTAAAGCCTGAAGTGTTTCCTTTAAATACTCCAAAGTAAATAAGTTTTCTTTCTAATTTCCATTAAGGAAATGTTTGAAGCGAAGGTTTCCTTTCACTGTACAACGCGCTGTAGCATATTTACCAAATAAAACGGAAGCCACCGGAGAAAAAATTTATCGTCATGACATTTTTATTTACCATTAGAGAGGTCGTTTGTTTGCTCATGAAAAAAAAAAAAAAGGATTAAAAAAAAAATAACTCATAAAATGTTAACAGCTCAAAACGTTAAAAGAAAAAACATCTGCGACTTTGAATATTTTTTAAATAATTTTTGTTTATCTTTATTAGTATATAGTTGACAACGAATCCTGAAGGAATTAGAAGGCATTGCATGGGGTAATTAATAGCTGTGCATATCTTAGTAGATAATTAATTTTCAGAATAATATTTCACAATTATTCACGTTTATACTGAGAAGTAAAGTAACAGATTAAATGAGCAATAATGTATAGTAGAAAATAACTACAGATAAATTAAATTTTAATGGGTAAATACATATTTGTGGCTGATGGTCTAGCATTCGATGCCACAGGTTGCTGGCTCGAGTTCCAGTGGTGCCATGGACGCTTGTAGTGGTTTGGAATCCACATTAAACGTAGGTCCCGGTATAATATACTGTAGAGAGTTGAGAGTAGGGCTGACAACCCTACCTCGTAAAAAGAAAACATCTTCTGTCTCGAAATCTACCAGTAGGCAGACGGCCTTGGATCACTATGGGGATGTTGTGCCAGCTAATGAAGAAGAAATGTCTGTTTATTACTTTGAGTTTTGTTAAAAATTATTTAACTATCAAAAGTAAACTTTAACAACTATTATTATACTCGTACCACTCCAAAAGCACTGTGCATAGAGATCAGATAATTCTTTACAGATTTGGGAATGGTGGAATATCGCAATATTAAACGAACACACACAATGTGCTAACTAGTGATATGCACTTTCCTCTCCTTCTTTTCGAGAATAATATGGGATCCTCTGGCCTATGGATTTATTGTGCATC
Organism: Caerostris darwini; assembly: GCA_021605075.1. Taxonomy (NCBI): domain Eukaryota; kingdom Metazoa; phylum Arthropoda; class Arachnida; order Araneae; family Araneidae; genus Caerostris; species Caerostris darwini. The sequence continues at coordinate 18,635 of BPLQ01007160.1, read as the reverse complement.
TAACTGTTCATTATCATTTGTCGAGTTTTGAAAACATGATGTGTTAGTCATTAGGAAACTCTGGCGTAAACTTTAAACTGGATAATTTTGTAGGCTGGAAAGTTCTTCTTTAGTTTTCAAGAGAAAGAAGTATGGTCCAGGAATATTCGAATGCCCCCTCTATGAATATTTATTCTATATTGCTGTGGTAAAATTTGAATACAGTGTAGTAGATTCTTCCTGCGCCTCTTGAGTAATGCTGAAAATACTATATACCTGCTATTCTATTGGCGAATGGATTAGGAGAATGTCTACGTTATTCCAAACAATTTGCCACTTATCGAAAAAAAATTACTTGCATTAACTACTGTTTTTTACATATAATTTTTTTACATGTCGTGCCTACTTCTCTTGTTTTTATATTTTATGTCCTCCATAATAGGAGACATTATTTTCTGTGAGGAATTTTAAGGATGTGCATGTTGAATGACAGAAAACATAGAAAAGTCCTATCTAAAAGTCTGACACTCCCACATCTATAATTACCTTATATACAATATACATTATTATTTAATATTACTATACAATCTAGTCAGATAAATGAATTAATGATAAGGTAAATCGAATAATATAACAATAGATTACATTCGTAACGAATTATATTCATAATTAACATGTTGTTGTAACTAAGCCTAAGTTGTCGGTTGTTTGCTCAGCTGGATTTGGGTTGAGACACAGTTTTGAGAACACACAGCTTTATTTACACAAACACGATCGCGGCACACATACAATAATTAACATACAACATGTGACACATTTAAAGACGTCTAATTATACATTCGTGGAAGGATTCCACTTCTAAGCCGAAAAGCGCGGGCTCAATACCCCATGAGTAGTCTACTCATGGATGGAGGGAAAGGGGGCTAACTCTGTTGTGAAGTCCAAATTGGCTCCGTGTCGCTGAAGGAGGACTTTTTGGAGGAACTATCTCCGGAAAACTCCACCAGGTAGTTTGAATAACAAGTCAAGATGATGAGCATCACAAACACATCGAAGCTCCTCGTTTTTGAAACAGTGTCTACAACAAAGCCGCCAATGTATTGAACCTCAGCCCTGATGCTCACCAGCGGTGCACGTTACCACTGAGCCACGAGTCAAGCATCATTAATATGATAAAATCTTAATTAGGTTAAATGGCGATCGTTTTAAACTAAAATGCGTTTATTTAATAAACAATTCTACTTATATAAATAAAATAATTAATATTTTTAAATATTTTGATGTTCACTTGTTGGAAAATTAATTTTTAATAATAAAATTGAGTTTTGACACTTGACAGGGTGAAAATAGAAAGTCTTTAACAATGCTCTTGAATTAATTTTAAAATCATATATTACTTTGTTTCGTTGATAAGCTATGGAATCAGTAATTAAAGAATTCTAAGAGTTTAAAAAGCTTAAAATATGAAAGTATTACATCCATTATTAATTAATTAAGAAAATGAATAACATATAGAATCTTAGAGTAGAAAGGGACTGTCTTTTCTTACATACCTACCCACCCACATAAACTCATCATAGTATCATTTTCATCATCATCATCATCATCATCATCCTTGGCGCAACAGCTCTATTGTGGGCCATCTCTCAAGGCCGTCTGCCTACTGGAAGATTTCGAGACAGGAGATGCTTTCCTTTTACGGAATAGGGTCGTCAGCCCAACGCCCTACTGTCATATTAGACCGGGACCTACTATTTAAAGTGGATACCGAACCACTACTAACATCCAGGGAATCGCCAGTATTTGAACTCAAAACTGTAGTACCTAGAGCCAGACACTCGGCCATTAGGGCACATGGCTTAATTTTAGTCTTGAAAAATGCTTTTTGTTGATTTTTATTTGCATAGTATAAATAAAAAATCTTGTATCTTCCGAAATAAAAAAGAATTCGACATCAGATTGTTTTACGTTTTTGAACTTTTTAGAATTTTTTTTTTTTGAAACAGCATAATTTAGAATGCTATTCGTACTTATTAACTTAAAAAGGAATAATTTGTAATTGTAGGAAATAGAGAAAAAATGAAAAATGCACAATAACCATGAAAATGTGGCATTTGTAGACTTAAAATTAATGCAGTATCCTATGAGATATTTTGTATTTCAACGTTAAGTGGTGAAATTAATAATTAAACAAACCTACATAAAAGAAAACTTTAAAAATAAAAGTAATACATCCCTAATAAAAGTTTTCAAATAAAATGAAATGAGTTGGAGTCCTTTGAGAGTCATAGAGCTGAAAAATGGCTATATTTGCTATCACAAGAAAGAAAAAAGTATAAAAAAAAAGAAAAGAAATTCCCAACATAGTCCAGAAAAAAATCCATCTGTAGAGTTTTATTTGCAAAGAAATAAATAACAAGGTGAGCTGGTGTAAATAAGAATCCAGAAAATTTCAGGAAATAAAAATGATTGCTTTATATTTTTTTGCAGTATTTCAGACGTTTTTTTTTTAAATATCGTAATTTAGATTTATATTCATAATTATTAACTTAAAAATAAATGTTTTCGAATTGAAGAAATGAAGAGTTAGATAAAAGACCTGCGACTGAGTTACTGACACACGGTGCCACAGGTTTTGAGTTCGATTCCTGGATTGCCATGTATTAGGTCCCGGTTTAATATGATTGTAGACCGTAGAGCTGACAACCCTACCCTGCCATAAAAAAAAAAACATCTTATATTTCAAAGTCTGCCTACTGGCAGCCGGCCTTTGTCCACCATGGGGCTATTGCTCCAATGAAGAAGATTTGCGTTATTATCGCTCAGAATTTCGACCCTTGCGTCACTGAAAAAGAAGAGTTAGATAAAAAAAAAATGGAACAATACCATAAAAGTGATGGATTTTGTTTTATACTGGTTATTCAGTTAATGTGGGGACAAAATCAGATTGTCGTCCGAATCGGGGTCCAGTGGTCACATGTTCAGTAGGCATGCAAGAGGGTTGAGGTTTCAATCTGCTAAGAGTCATCGTGGCTGTCATTGTTTTCATAAATGAGGATATTCGATGGCGATTACGACAACTTGTGTAAAAACGTCATACATACTTAGACTGCCTCGAGGATGTTTCTTCTTCCCATTCGGCATGTGTGGACAGTTGTGTTCCAAGGACAAAAACAATGTTGGACAGTTACTCCAAAAAACATACTGGAAGGCAATATATTCCTCCCATCGCTCGTTGTTCGTGGTAACAGTATAAATGGAACACGATATCCACCGATATTTCACTAATATAAGGCATTTCCCATATTATATTATATTGTGCTGCAATAAAACATACAATTACAGTTCAGAAGTAAAAGGATAAGTTGGTCTGATGTAATATCGTATGAAATTTGATGCGATATAAAAAGGTTTATTTTGTGAGTGTATGTGTTTAGTTTTGATGTGGAAATGTGTTTGAAAAGAAAATTATACTAAATGATTAGTTTTTTAATAAATGATCCTAATTAATTTTTCAATTAATTGTAAATGTTGGGCTTTACCATGGCTTTAACAATTTTTCTGATAAGTTGTAAATATTAATCTGGTTTAATTCTTATTGTCCAGAAACACCAACCAAAAATCACCATCAAAATACATGCACTTTTTCTTGTATTAATTTAGCTGATAGAATAAAGTACGTTTTCCTGCTTATTTGCAGCCAAAAGCGTGTAAAAGGGCTTCAACTATTTTTCTGATTAGCTGCAATTATTAATCAGGTTTACTTTTTATTCAATTGAATTTTGTTTTGCAAGAAATTACCTGAAAAGAACCAAATTACTTAAAATATTCAGGAAACCTTTCTTACACATTTGCCAATATTACAGTCTTTCTCTCTATCTCACTCTTTGTTTTTCATAAATTAAAACATTAAATTAAATAACAAAAACTCCAGACACAGAACCATTCTCTTTGCCTTCAGTAATTCAGCTGATAGATGGAGGTACTCCTTTATGCTTTTTCGTAGCCAAAAGTGTGAAAAATGGTTCGCACTATTTTTCTCATTAGTTGTAATGGCTCCAGCTCCTAGATGAAAATTCCAACCTCTTATCATGCCTTGCAGCACATATACAGTTTTGTAGAATCTTTTTTTTATCCCTTGTCTGTTTTTTACTGGTCGAAGATAAAACATTTGGTCTGCAGATGCTATTGCTATCGATGGCCAGAAATGTGTCTGGCTTGTTGGCTGAAGTGCAAACTGTAGAGAGTTTCTTCAGACATTAACGTGATTAATGCTCCAGAATCTGTATTCTGAGCAAAAGTGATTTTGTAGTATTTTTTTAATGTGCAGGAACATATGTGTCTGAGTAGAGTGCTTGTTCTATGTCTTTTTACAAGGTTCTTAAATACTTATTCGCCAAATAACTAATTTCTTTTGCTTAGCACCTAACTGTGCATTTTTAATTTTTATCTTTTAAAAGCACATAAAGTCTAATTAAAAAAAGAATTTGATGACTGTAAGTCTAATTTGAAAATATATTATATGTCTTTTAAGAGATGGTATCTCCTTGAAAATACTGCTTTTGTGGTGGGCCAATTGGTTAGCGCTCTGTTTTTTGGTACCACAGGCTTCAGATTTGAATCGGGGTGTTCACGTGGATGTTTGTTAGTAGTTAGGAATCCACGTTAAACTGTAGGTCTCGGTCTAATTAGGCTAAAGTGTGCACAAAATGACCGTAGAGCGACAAACCAAACCTATGGAAGGCTCAGCGATATGAACAAATACAGAACAGCACTCGGGCTGAGAACTGATAACTAACAGCAGCGCTTATTTTGCCGTATGTTTTCTCTGGCGAGAGTCTCGAAACATGCTTACGATTTCTTCTGTACGACGCAAGGAGTGTTCTTGCAGTGCGTAGGAGGAAACATGGGTGCGTAGGTAGAACCACGGATGCAGCTTTAATTTTTATTCAGTCCAGAAACACAAACAAAAAATTCAATGCATTAAAATCTATTTATTTTCGTGTAATAATTTAGCTTATAGAATAAAGTACCTCTTTCTGCTTATTAGCAACCAAGGATGTGAAAAAGGGCTTCAACTATTTTTCTGATTAGCTGTAATTATTAATCAGGTGTAATTTTATTCAGTTCACACTTTGTTTTGAAAGAAATTACCTGGAAACGAACAAATTTACTTAAAATATCCAGGAAGCCTTTCTTCAACAATTGCCAATTTTACTAACTTTACCTCTATCTCACTCTTTGTTTTTCAAAGAAATAAAAACATTAAATAAAATAACAAATATTCCAGACACAGAAACATCACTAGAAACCATTCACTATTACTTCAGTTATTCAGCTGATAGATGGAGGTACTTCTTTATGCTTTTTCGTAGCCAAAACTGTGAAAAATGGCTCCCACTAATTTTCTCATTAGTTGTAATGGCTCCAGCTCCTAGATGAAAATTCCAACCTCTTATCATGCCTTGTAGCACATGTGCAGTTTTTTAGAACCTTTTTTTTTTTTTACTGGTCTTCCCCGCCGAAGATAAAACATCTGGTCTCAGATGCGATTGCTATCGATGGCCAGAAATGTGTCTGGTTGTTGGCTGGAGTGCAAATTGTAGAGAGTCTCTTCAGACATTAATGGGATTAATGCGCCATAATCTGTATTCTGAGCAAAAGTGTTTTTGTAGTATTTTTTTAATGTGCAGAGACATATGCGTCTAAGTAGAGTGCTTGTTGTATGTCTTTTTACAAAGTTCTTAAAAAATTAGTCATGAAATAACTAATCTCTTTTTCTACAACTAACTGTGCATTTTTAATTTTTATCTTTTAAAAGCACATAGACTCTAATTAAATAAACAAATATCATTACTGTAAGACTAATTTGAAAATATGTGATATGTCTTTTCAAGAAGTCATAACTTCTTGAAAATGCTACTTTTGCGAACTGATGTAAAATTGGCTAGCGCTCTGTTTTTTGGTACCACAGGCTTCAGGTTCGAATCGTGGCGGTTGCGTTGATATTTCTGAGTGGTTCGGAATCCACACTAAACTGTAGGTCCCGGTCTAATTAGCACAAGGTGTGAAGAAAATCACTGTATAGCGACAAACCAAACCTCTGGATGGCTCAGCGATATGAACAAATGCAGAACAGCACTCGGGATGAGAGCTGATCGGCAGCGGCAATTTTGCCGTACGTCCTCTCTGGCGAGAGTCTCGAAGCCTATTGACGATTTCTTCTGACGACATAAGGAGCGCTTTTGCAGTGCATAGTAGGAAGCATGGTTGCCTAAGTAGAACCACGGAGGCAGCTTTAATTTTTATTCAATAGAGAAGCGCAAACCAAACATTTTATGGATTAAAATCCATTCACTTTCTTGTTTTAATTTAGGTGGTAGAATTAAGCACCTCGTTCTGCTTATTTGCAGCCAAAAGTGTGAAAAAAGACTTCAACTATTTCTCTGATTAGCTGTAAATATTAATCAGGTTCAATTTTTTCAATTCCTTCTATTAGCCCACATTATCCCTATATATATCTTGTTCGAATTTTCAATCGTTAATAACATACTTTTCATTCATCCACTCAAGTTCAAATACATTTTTTTGAACTTGTAGTGGATGACACTGGATGTTAATACAGTTTTTTCAAATATTAATTCATTCATTATATTTAACTAATTAGTTTTAGTTTTTTTAGATTTAAGTATCATGTATCTAATTACAGATGGCGCCAGATGTAAGAGGAAAATTTCAACTTTATTTGTAAAGGAATTTTCTTCAATAGAATGAAAAAAAGTAGGAATTGACTTTAAAAATATTATTTTATATTACTTGTTTTGATTAACTAATTATTAATCAGGTTTAATTTTATTGAGTTCTCGATTTGTTTTGGAAGAAATTACCTGAAAAGAACAAAATTACTTAAATATCCAGGAAACCTCTCTTAAACAGTTGCCAATTTTACTGACATTCTCGCTATCTCACTCTTTGTTTTTCATAAAAATAACAATATTAAATTAAATAACAAATATTCCAGACACAGAAACAACACTAAAAACCATTCGCTTTTACTTCAGTAATTCAGCTGATAGATGGAAGGTACTGCTTTATTCTTTTTCGTAGCCAAAGGTGTGAAAGATGGCTCCCACTATTTTTCTCATTAGTTGTAATGGCTCCAGCTCCTAGATGAAAATTCCAACCTCTTATCATGCCTTGTAGCACATGTGCAGTTTTGTAGAACCTTTTTTTTTTATGCCTTGTCTGTTTTTTACTAGTCGAAGATAAACCATCTGGTCTGAGATGCGATTGCTATCGATGGCCAGAAATGTGTCTGGCTTGTTGGCTGGAGTGCAAATTGTAGAGAGTCTCTTCAGACATTAACGAGATTAATGCTCCATAATATGTATTCTGCGCAAAAGTGTTTTTGTAGGGTTGTAGTAATTTTTTTAAGTGCAGAAACATATGTGTCTAAGTAGAGTGCTTGTTCTATTCTTTTTACAAGGTTCTTAAAAAAATTATTCGCGAAATAACTAATTTCTCTTGCTTACAATCTGACTGTGTAGTTCACATTTTTATCTTTTAAAAACATAGACACTAATTAAATAAACAAATATCATAAGCGTGAAGCTAATTTGAAAATATATTATTTGTCTTTTCAAGAAGTGGTATCTCCTTGAAAATATTGCTTTTGTGGTGGTCTAATTGGTTAGCGCTCTGTTTTTTGGTACCACGGGCTTCAGGTTCTAATAGCGGCGGTTGCATTGATGTTTCTGAGTGGTTCGGAATCCACGCTAAATTGTAGGTCCCGGTCTAATTAGCCCACAGTGTGCGCAAAATGACCGTAGAGCCACAAACCAAACCTCTGTATGTCTCAGCGATATGAACAAATACAGAACAGCACTCGGGATGAGAACTGATAACTAACAGCAGCGCTTATTTTGCCGTATGTCCTCTCTGGCGAGAGTCTCGAAACATGCTTACGATTTCTTCTGTACGACGCAAGGAGCCCTCTTGCAGTGCGTAGGAGGAAACATGGCTGCGTAGGTAGAACCACGGGTGCAGCTTTAATTTTTATTCAGTCCAGAAACACAGACGAAAAATTCCATGCATTAAAATCTATTCACTTCCTTGTATTAATTTAGCTCATAGAATAAGGTATTTCTTTCCGCTTATTTGCAGATAAGAGTATGAAATAGAGTTTCAACTATTTTTTTGATTAGCTGTAATTATTAATCAGGTTTAATTTTATTCAGTTCATATTTTGTTTTACAAGATATTACCTGAAAAGAACAAAATTACTTAAAATATTCTATCAGGCACCTCTCTTAAACACTTGCCAATTTTACTAACTTTCTCTCTATTTCACTTTTTATTTTTCATACAATCAAATTATTAAATTAAATAACAAAATTTTCAGACACAGAAACATCACTGAAAACCATTCGCTTTTCCTTCAGTAATTCAGCTGATAGATGGAGGTACTTCTTTATGCTTTTTGGTAGCCAAAAGTGTGAAAAATGGTTCCCACTATTTTTCTCATTAGTTGTAATGGCTCCAACTCCTAGATGGAAATTCCAACCTCTTATCATGCCTTGTAGCAAATGTGCAGTTTTGTAGAACCTTTTCTTCTTATCCCTTGTCTGTTTTTTACTGGTCGAAGATAAAACATCTGGTCTCAGATGCGATTGCTATCGATGGCCTGAAATGTGTCTGGCTTGTTGGCTGGAGTGCAAATTGTAGAGAGTCTTTTCAGACATTAACGAGATTAATGCTCCAGAATCTGTATTCTGAGCAAAAGTGTTTTTGTAGTATTTTTGTAATGTGCAGAAACATATGTGTCTAAGTAGAGTGCTTGTTCTATGTATTTCTGCAAGGTTCTTAAAAAAGTATTCGCAAAACAAATCGTTTCTTTTGCTTAGAACCTAACTGTATAGTTCATATTTTTATCTTTTAAAAACACTAATTAAATATACAAATATCAGAACTATAATACTAATTTTGAAATATAACAGGTGGACTGAAAGGTTCGTAGGCTGACACATAGATGACGATACCAGTATTAAATCCATATGATGTTTAGTTAGCCCTAACCTTTGATAGACACGTGTATAAATTTGACAGCTATTGCACTATTAGTATGTGAATTATAGCATTTTTAGGGTTCATCATGTGCAGTCCACTCGGCTGACTGTCGATTGGACTCCGGTGTGAAATGATGGAGCCATGTTTCATCCATTGTCACATATCGACGCAAAAATTCAGGTTTACTAAGATTGAACAGCTCCAAACACTGCTTAGAATCATCACTTTGTTGTGGTTTTTGGTCGGTTGTGAGCTCTGCGTGGCACCCACTTTGAACAGAGCTTTCGCATATCCAAATATTCATTCACGATATCTTCCTTTGATATCTTTTGATATCTTTAGAGTCTCAGCTATCTCAATCAACTTCACTTTACGGTTATCAGAAATTGTTTTGTGGACTTTTTTGATGTTTTCGTCGGTAACAGCCTCTTTGGGGCGTCCACTGCGTGCATCGTCCTCGGTGCTCATTTCGCCTCATTTAAATTTAGAAAACCACTTCTCTACGGTTGATTTTCCTTGTGCAAAGCCCGAATAATGTTTATCAAGCCAAGCCTTGGCTGCAATATTTTTTTTTTCGCCTGAAAAGCAATGCTTTATTAACACACAAAGTTCCTTTTTATCCATTTTTTCAAACTAACAAAAGTTGCTTCTCTAAAAATGCTATAACTCACATACTAATAGTGCAACAGCTGTCAAATTTATACACGTGTCTTTTGAAGGTTAGGGCTAACTAAACATCATATGGATTTAATACTAGTAACCCCATATATGTGTCAGCCTGTGAACATGTCAGCCCAAATGTTATTATGTGCTTCTTAAAGAGATTATATCTTTTTGAAAATTCCGCTTTTCGTCGTAAGTCTGAAATTTAATAAATTTTAAATATCTTAATGAATATGTTCCAAAGACTTACCTACGTTCCCGAAAGTATACGGAATATCCTAATAAATAAAACTTGATCACTCTTCTAATGCAAATAATATATTTTCACTAATAGGATCATACTTTATAAAAAGTATCTATGTCACAAATTGCTGTCTCTGATGATGTGATATGCGATGATGTGTTATTATGACTGTAATGATGTGAACTTATATTTATCTATATACAAGGTTCATAAACTGTTATACACTCAAGAGTCAAAACATTATGACCACCTGTCAATAACGAGTTGGCCCACCTTTGGCGAGCAACACAGCTTCAACCCGCCTTGCCATGGATGCCACTAGTCCTTGGTAGATGGCCGGAGACAGATTGTACCACATGTTTAAGCAACGGTCACGCAAATCCGAGATATTGCGAATTGGTGGTCTTTGAACTCTGAGCTGCCATCCCAGGACATTCCAAATGTGCTCTATCGGATTGAGATCCGGTGAGATAGGCTTCAGACTCTCCAGCAGCAGTCAAACACCACTTCCACCTGATCACGTGCCTTCCACGTCATCCAGGCGAGTTCATTGCAAAATCTAGGGGTGGTCATAATGTTTTGGCTCTTGAGTGTATGTTACTTTTATATTCAGAAACTGTTAGACAAGAATATACTTGTGAGAGTATCTATCAAAACGGATATTATTTACTAGTGTGAGAGGTTCATTTGGACCATTCAATAGTGAAATGTAGTCAATCTTTTAATAGTAAGTGAGCAAAACACGAAACAATTAATGTGCATAATTAATTTGCTTTTTTCTTTCATTTACATATATTATTTACATTACAAGTCAACGGCCATACCATGCTGAATGTACCGGTTCTCGTTAGATCACCGAAGTCAAGCATCCTTGGGCGCGGTCAGTACTTGGGTGGGTGACCACCTGGGAACACCGCGTGCCGTTGGCATTCACAAATTTGGGACCTGAATGGCCGAATGTCTAGCGCTCTGGCGCTCGGTGCCACAGGTTTCGAGTTCAAATCCCGGCGGTGCCATGCATGTTTGTAGTGGTTTGGAATCCACTTTAAGCCGTAGGTCCTGGTCTCCTATGACTGTAAGAGCGTCACGGAGCCAAAGTCAGACTTCTACCTACGGGTGCTCCATCACAACAGAAGCTGCTTCCTTCCCCTTCAATCATGAGTACGTATGGGCTCATGGGCTTGGCCAGCCAAGTGGGATAAGAAACAACAACAACATATTTTAAGAGTTTTTCCATTAAAATCACACAAAATATACAGAAACAGTTTTGATTCTTGATTTTATCTGTTGAGCTTAACTATTTTTCAAATTTATCAATAAATATCTTTATTTTTTTTTTAATCTTGCCTTTCAATAATTAAAGAATAGTTTTACGATTCAACACAATCAGTACTTTTCTAGGATATGAAATAATAATTGTACGTTGAATCTTCTCGGCAAATATCAAACAAGTTAAATAGAAAACAACATATGAAATAGCCTGGGAAAGAAAAGTGAAAAAAAAAAAATAATAACAATACTTTATTGGGTATCATATTGTAGACTGGACATAAATTTATTTTGAGCCGTATTATTAGAAAATGCTCCATTTATGATATTTGTTGTACTGTGTGTCACGTTTTTTAACAATATTTCAAAAGAAGATGGCAAAAAATGATAAGAATTTTTCGATGCTCCTGAGTTATAGTATATCGAAAAAAGAAAAACATTGGAATTGAAAATATCTGTCTAAAAAGGTTTTATTTTCTTTTATTTCTCAGCTATCGAATTCACATAAAAATAAAAGCCTGAAAATTGTTAAAAAGTTTTATTATGGAGTTTATTATTATTTAACGAATCTTTGACATAAAATACCAAATAATAACTATTTAGCAAATTTGCAACTTAAAATACTTTTCAATAACTACAAAATGAAATGTCAACATAAAATACCAATTATTATTTAAAAAATCGTAACATAAAATGCCTTTCAATATACATGGCTTGAACGAAACTAACGAAATTTCAACGGCTAACGAAATTTCAACATAAAATACCAATTAATAACTATTTGACAAATTCATAACATAAAACACTTTTAAATTACTACATAAATTTCTGTATAAAATACCAATTAATAACTACTTAAAAAATCGCAACATGAAATTCCTTTCAATATTTACATAACGAAATTTCAACATAAATACCAATTAATAACTACTTAAAAATCACAACATAAAATATCATTGAATAACTATTTTATAAATTCCCAACATAAAATACTTTTCAATAACTACATAATGAAATTTCAATATAAAATACTAATTAATAACTACTTAATAAATCGCAACATAAAATATCTTTCAATGTATACATAACTGCTAACGAAATTTCAACATCAGATACCAATTAATAACTATTTGACAAATTAGCAACATAAAATACGTTTCAATAAATACATAATGAAATTTCAACATAAAATACCAATTAATAATTACTTAAAAGATCGCAACATAAAATGCTTTTCAATATCTACATAACGAAATTTCAGCGTAAAACACCAATTAATAACTAGTTAAAAAATCGCAACATAAAATACTTTTCAATAACTACTTAACGAAATATCAGCGTAAAATACCAATTAATAACTACTTAAAAAATTGCAACATAAAATACCTTTTAAAATACATATAACGAAATTTCAATATAAAATACCAATTAATAACTATTTAAAAAATCGCAACATGAAATGCCTTTCAATATCTGCATAACGAAATTTCAATATAAAATACCAATTAATAATTAAACTAACTTAAAATATCAATAAATATTTACTTAATTAAGCTAACATCAAATGCCAACTAATATCTACTTAATGAAACTTCCACATAATACCATTTTATAACACTACTCCATAAAATGTGTGGCAAGTTATTTGACAGGTTTGAGAGAATTTATTTGTATCATTTTGGTTCTTTTATAACAATGGTGTTTTTATTTGTAGACCAGCTTACAGGTTGTTTCACATCAAAATATTTCTGTTGAAAAAAGAATTTCTTTTACGCATAAGCTAAGCGTTTAAATTAATGATTCTATATTTAAACTAGTTCAGAAATTGTTTTCTGAAGATAATTCATTTTCATTTGTATAAATTATAAAACAAACATCAACTTCAGAAATACAAAGAGTTTTCACTGAAAACGTTTAAGGTAAATAATATAACTTTTGAGAAAATTAATGATTAGATTATTTAGTAAGACAAATGAAAAGAATACATCATTTCTATCCCTCATACTAAGACCATAATAACACATAATTTCAAAGCAGTTAATTTATTCATAAGTCTTCACAACTTATTCAAAAGCTCCTCGCGAAATATCACCTGGTGTTGACTGATTATCACATAAACATGATTGCTTATTACACCTAGACGGAGACACTTGTCTTATACTATTAAAAAATGTATTATTAAGTATGATATTTATTAACTGGAAGCAATTTCAAGTGTTTGCACTACATTGTGGAAATTTTATGTTCGGTTATTATAACTACATAACAAAATTTCAACATTAAATGCTAATTAATAACTACTTAAAAAATCGCCCCATGAAGTATCTTTCAGTAACTTCATAACGAAATTTCGATATAAAATACCAGTTAATAATTACTTCAGTAAACTATCATAAAATACCAATTAATAGTTACTTAATTAAACTAACATTAAATATCAACTACTACCAACTTAACGAAACTTCCACATAAAATACTATTTAATAACACTACATACAATGTGTGGCAAATTACTTGACAGGTATGAGAGTTTCAGAAATGTAGTTATTTGTATGATTTTTGTTTTTTTATAACAGTGGTGTTTTTATTAGTAGACCAGCATACAGGTATATGTTTCATGTCTAAAAAAGTTTTGATGACAAATTAATTTCTTTACACATAAGCTAAGCGTTTAAATTAATGATTCTATATTTCATCTAGTTTAGAAAATATTCTGAAAATAATTAATTTTCATTTGTATGAATTATGAAACAAACATCAACTACAGAAATACAAAGAGTTTTCACTGAAAAAGTTTAAGGTAAGTAATTTAACTTTTGAGGAAGTTAATGATGAGATTGTTTAGTAAGACAAATGAAAAGAATACATCATTTCTGTTTCTCATACTAAGACCATAATAACATATAATTTCAACGTAGTTAATTTATTCATAACTCTTCAGAACTTATTCAAAAGGGCCTCGCGAAATACCACCTGGTGTTGACTGATTATCACATAAACATGATTGCTTATTACACCTAGACGGAGACATTCGCTTTATACTCTAACAAATATATTATTAAGTATGATATTTATTAAATGGAAGCAATTTTAAGTGTTTGTATTGCATTAGGGAAATTTTATGTTCGGTTATTACTTTAAACAAAGCACCAATACATTTTCGATAATTGGACCATAAAGATTATGGATGTTTGTTTGCTTAATACGTAAAGATTTTTAATCATTTCGTTATTCATAAAGAAATGTAAACAAAACTCTTTTGAAGTTGATTTCAAAACGATCGAAAACTCTTATTGTTAACCAATAAAGTTGAATTAATAACAGAATTCTTGCTTTTTTAATTAAATACCTTTAATTTGAAAATGTTTTCGTTAATGCAAGTCTGAAGTTAATTTCTTTCAAACTTGTTATCAAAAGATTTAATCTGCTGTAAAGTTTGTTATAAATTAATAAGTTCAAGGACAAAATATGTCTGAGACTAATTATTCTGTAACAGAATTTAATTATTATTGAATAGCCTAAATTGAGTTCATTAGAGTTTTAGAAGGAAATCTGTAAACTTTTAAGAGATAAATGAAATTAATTATGAAATACATTTTTAATATACCTTTTATTAAAATTATTAAAATATGAATAAGATTATTTATAACTAAGTATATAAAACAAAAAAATTAATGATTTGGAAAATTTATATTGGTTTGGAATATAAATTGAATACCGTAAATGTTCTACTTTAAGTTTTATAATAAATTATCTAACAGCGCAAGTAATTATTTTTATAACTAGAGCCATCTAGTGGCAAAATAAGTGTTTTATTCGATAAAAAATAATTTAAAAAATCTCGTTATATTCGATTACGAATTTTTTGTAACAAAATATAAATTGAAAGAATAAAAATTAAATTCTAAGATTTACAGTATTTAAATTGTGCTGAACATACATTTTTTGTATAAAGAGATTAATATATTTTTAAGTAACGTTAAATTAATCTTTATTCAAGAGCTAATTTTGTTCCTAGATTGCTATTGAATTTACTTTGTGGTTACTATCAACAAAATCAATTTGAAAGGCAGCTGTTAAATCTATCCCAACAAAATGAAAGTTTATTCATTATATTATGAAAATAAAAAAAAAACTTGCAGGAAAAATTATGTTTTGTTTCTTGAATCCATAACTAGGGTTAAATTTTTCGCCTGACAACGGCAGCTTATACTGTTTTTCTTTCTTTCCACAATAGCCCAGTTTGGAAATTCTGTCAACCCAAACTCTCTTATCGGACCAGGTCACATAAAAGCTTTCAAAATAATTAGATGGATGGGGCTTGGGTTACCAAAAGATTTATGGTCCGTGATTTCAGCTCCGGTTTAGTGCTTATGGTGACAAAAATCGCCTTTGTTCACTGAAAGGATATAAAATTTTAAATAAATCAAAGATTTACTGAGGATTTTTTTTTAGATTATTATCTATCTATTTTCAGTTGACGGAAATCAATTTTTGGTTACAGAATTAAAGTGATTTTTTTTTCTTATATACATGATTATGGTTTAGTGCTTATGGTGACAAAAGTCGTCTTTGTACACAGAAAGGATATAAAATTGGGAATAAATCAAACGCTTATTGAAGATTTTTTTAGATTATTTTATATCCATTTTCAGTTGACGGAAATCAGTTTTTGGTGATAGAAATTAAATTGGTTTTTTTATATACGTGATTAGGGGTTAGTACTTAAGGTCATACCGGTTTAGTGCTTATGGCAACAAAAATCGTCTTTGTTTACTGAAAGGATATAAAATTGGAAATAAATCAAAGACTTATTGAAGTTTTTTTTAGATTATTATCTATCCATTTTCAGTTGACGGAAATCAATATTAGGTTATCGAATTAAAGTGATTTTTTTTTTTATATACATGATTATGGTTTAGTGCTTATGGTGACAAAAATCGTCTTTGTACACAGAAAGGATATAAAATTGGGAATAAATCAAAGGCTTATTGAAGATTTTTTTTAGATTATTTTATATCCATTTTCAGTTGACGGAAATCAATTTTTGGTGATAGAAATTAAACTGTTTTGATTTATTTTTTATTTCTGATTCGGGGTTAGTGCTTATGGTGACTCGGTTTAGTGCTTATGGTGACTCGATTTAGTGCTTATGGTAACAAAAAACGTCTTTGCTCATTGGAAGGATATAAAATTGGGTATAAACCAAAGACTTATTGAAGATTTTTTAGGTTATTATCTATCCATTTTCAGTTGACAGAAATCAATTTTTGGTTATAGAATTAAAGTGATTGTTTTCTTATATACGTGATTATGGTTTAGTACTTATGGTCACTCCGGTTTAGTGCTTATGGCAACAAAAATCGTCTTTGTTTTCTGGAAGTATATAAAATTGGAAACAAAGACTTATTGAAGATTTTCTTACATTATTATATTTCTGTTGACGGAAATCATTTTTTGATTATCGAAGTTAAACACTGACTTTATTTTCATATACGTGATTAAGATTATGGTGACAAAAATTGTTTTTTTTTCATTTATAAAATTAGAAATAAATCAAAGACTTTTTGAAGATTCTTTTAGATTATTTATTATCTATCCACTTTCAGTTGACGGAAATCAATTTTTTGATTATAGAAATAAAAGTGATTTTTTCTCTAATACGTGATTAGGGTTTAATACTTACGGTGACACCGGTTTAGTGCTTTTGACAACAACAACAAAAAAAAAACTTTGCACAATAGAAAGATATAAAATTGGAAATAAAGACTTATTGAAGATTTTTTAGAATATTATATTTCAGTTGACGAAAATCAATTTTTGGTTATAGAAATTAAACTGATTTTTTTATTATATATGTGAGTAGGGTTTAGTGTTTATGGTGACTCTTGTTTATTACTTGTGGTGACAAAAATCGCCTTTGTTCACTGAAAGAATATAGATATTATAAAAAATTATAAATTATAAAATTATTGAAGTTTTTTTTTTAGATTATTATCAACTTTCAGTTGACGGAAATCAATTTTTGGTTATAGAAATAAAACTAATTTTCTCTCATATATACGTCTTTTAGGGTTTTAGTGCTTATAGTGACTTCGGTTTAATGCTTATGGTAGAGGTTTAGTCTTACAAAATCGTCTTATCAGAAATCGTTTTTTAAAAAACTAAAAGGAAATAAAATTGAAAATAAATCAAAGTCTTATTAAAGAATTTTTAGATTATCCGTCTACATTCAATTGACGGCAATCATTTTTTGCTTATAGAAATAAAACTAATTTTTTTTGTGTCTTATATAAGTAATTTTTATAGAAATAATTTCAGAACAAGCAGTAAAAGCAGTTATTTTCAGATGTAAGTTATAAAAGTGACTTAATTAGTTTTCATTTCTGTCGTTAAAGCACAGAAAATTTAAAAGGAATTCTTTTCAAACAAATTAAAATTAATTTTCGTTTATGTTTAGCTAATATTTCATTAAACACTTTATTATATATTCTAAAACGACTTCAACGTTGATTAAAACTGGCTTAGTTCCAAAAATCTTCACAGACTAAATTAGAAATTATTTATAATAAAATGCATGGAGTAATTTAATAAGACACTTAAAATATCAAAGTACAAATTTAAAAATAAAATGTCTGGAAAATGAAAATAAATTACATTGGAAAAGTTCTTTAATAAATGTTTCGTAACTAATTAATGTGATAAAATTAATTAGGTTTCAAATGATTTAGAATTTTACTTGCAACAGAGTAAGAAGTAACACTCTTGTACAATAAATTAAAATAAAGGTTTTTAATTCCATTTTATTTTGAATAAGCATAAAATCTCATTATTTTATTCTTTTTAAACTATCGTCATTCTTTTTTCTATCGTGTAGAAAAATTTATCACAATATATATATTTTTATCATAAAAAAAGATGTCAGAATTATCACAAAATGCATGACATTTTAAGGCAGATTCTGAAAACTTCTGCACCAATGATCTTAAAAGTAATAACTAGGAATAATAAATTAGCTTCGTATTGACGTACTAATGCAATATATCGGGAAACATATCATTAGCGTCATGCTGTGAATGTATATATTTCGTAAATTATGTGTACTGGTGAACTGATAATATTAATCATAAAAAGAATACAATTATTGTGACCTGAATCTTAATAATATTTGCATTTGTGATTCAAACAATTTCTAAAGTTTATATATGGGGGTGTTGGTGTAGCAATTTCGTTTATTATGTGTGAATTATATGGTGTTAGAATCTTCCGTGAGAACCACATAATTTAAACTCAGGAATGATGGTGAAAAAGAAGTTCAATAAACGGCGATACTTTACGGGGAATTTTATCTTCTTTTTTTTATGTAAATAATTAATTCTGTCCTGTTTTTCTGTGATCTTGTAATTTTATAAAT